>BMAO01017357.1:0-30653 GCA_019973975.1 Trichonephila clavata
AGTGATACTTAATGATGGAATAGCTTATCACCTTCTGTTCTTCACCGGCTGACAAATCGTGAATAAAAAGGAGCAGAGATTAAGTCTCAATCTTTCACAAAAGAGGCTCATAAGACTGAGATAAAGAGGAAAACATTACGCACAAATTTATGGAAAAAGAAGGCTCTACGTTTTAAAGGGTTGCGATTTAAGTGTAAAAAGAATTCTTTTATGAAAGAAAAAAAAAACTAATTCTATCTTTCAAGTTGATTTTTTTATTTGTAATTTTCACACTTTTTCGAGAAATTTAAATAAGTTAGTTGTTATGTTATGATATTTAATTTTTATATTGTATTTGTAGATATTTTATGGGTCCAATGTATTTTAATTTTGATCAGATAAATAAAATAAAAAATATTCCTAAAATTTTATTTTATTTTAATTTTAAAAGTATTTAAATATGAGATAAATTTAAATTTTGAAGTAAACTAAATGCAATTGATTTCTTAATTGTAATTATTTCTAAATAGACTATTGTAACTTGTAATTGCATTTGATTTAAGAAATAACACAAAACACTAATTTATTTCATTCATTATATGAAAAAGAAAAACTCCTTCTATCTACATCGCTGTCAATAATTATCAGCTATCACGAGAATTTCAATATATTCAATAATTGTTCGAATTTTGAAAGTAGTAATCCATAGTTAAGTTAATGTTTTGATTCATATATATTATATTTTACGTTAGTTGATTAAATTTTATAAAGATTTTCCTTTATATTATTAATTATGTACCTTTTAATTCCAATTAATACCTCAAAAGTGGAATAGCAGCCTCATAAAATGAAACGTCACATACTTTATTCATGTATTAACAACTGCTATTTTTTCAATTTGATTTAATGAAATTTAAGATAAACAAATTGTATTTGAAAGATTTTTTATGATGTGGAAGCTAAACTTTACTTCCAATAAGTATTCATATTATAAAAAAAGATATGTTTTCTTCTTCTTCTTTCTCTTGGATTGCTTTACTTTGAAAATTGAAATCGTACTAAGATCAATAAAGCTCAATTATGAAATTCTAATACACAAACCTCTGCAAACATGACATTGAATATTCTAAGTATACACAGCACATATAGAACATTTTGATCTTTGATGAGGCTAGTTTATTTCACACACAACTTGTTCTATTTTATAATTTTGAGAAAAATTGTGATATAAAACATACCTTCGAGGTCAGATGTTTCAACTTTTATTTCATTCATATATACCGAAGAATTTGTAAGATTATTTTTTTTGTCCCTCCACAAACCTGTTTTGTAAAAAGATGACAAAATTCGAATCCAGTCGTTTGCTCTCTCTCAATACAATTTATCTAATTAGAACAAATTAATCTAAGTTCATACGTAAACTGCAGTATCAAAAGTATAATGATAAATTTATTAACCTCCGAAATACCTTTTTTAAAATTTTGTTTTAAACTGTGGCAAAAAAAATTAAGAAGTAATTCTAAGTATTTCTAAAATAGAATGAGGTTTTTTTAAAACTTTTTTTTATATATTTATAAGAAGATAATTGTCCTAAGAGTATTGTTCAAATGACATAATTTAACATATGTGTATTAATTAACTTTTTTATATCGCTTAATTTGGTCACCCATCCTGTATAGTGATTAGCGACGATGACCGCTGTGCCGTCAGGCCTGGGTTCGAATCCCGGATAAGGCATGGGTGTTTGTAAATGTATAGTGCCTTTGCGACATGAGGGTACTCTAAATAGTCGTCGAGCCGAATGTCCTCTCGTGAGGTTGGTGGAAGGGAAGAGAGGTGGGATGCCCAGACCACTCCCAGGGTGTTCTCCCTCAAAATTGGGGTGGAAACGAGCCAAATCTTACAGTCACCTGTATGGTGCTCAAAGCTACGGCTAACGACAAGCGTACTATCTAGTCCGATGCCATGATGAATTTCGTGGGCCTCGATCTGACTACGTCAGACAGGTGGCATTAACAACAACATATCGCTTAATTTAACAGAACGTTACGGGAGTTGTTCCAATAGATGTTCTAAAATATCAACATAAGCAAGGTTATTTCAATAACAAATTAGGAATTTTTACTGGTATATAATATCTAAAAAAATATTACGAAAATCAATATACTAAGCTTCATTAAATTACATTACAAATATTTTTCTAGAATATATCTTTTGTTAAAAACATGCTATTAGTTTCCTAACAGTAAATTGTATATTAAAGTATTATTTTTGATAAATTAATTGTAAAAGCAATACGTTTAAAGGTGCAAGAAAATATACGGCAAATGGAAATTTTGCGGCATTACATTAATATATATATATAGAAA
Organism: Trichonephila clavata; assembly: GCA_019973975.1. NCBI lineage: Eukaryota > Metazoa > Arthropoda > Arachnida > Araneae > Nephilidae > Trichonephila > Trichonephila clavata. The sequence goes on from BMAO01017357.1 coordinate 2,349, forward strand.
TACTATTATTAATATTTAAAATTTATCACACACATTGCACTTCCAGAAGTATGTGATCGAATCCAATTGCATATTACGTTTACTGTTTTAATTCGATTCTCAAAACTCGGATACTTGATACTCATCTCACAAAGAAAGAACAATTTCCTATTAAAAAGATATCATTTGGTTTCAATAAACCTCTCTAGCTCTGAAACAGCTCGAAAGCTTTTGAGAAACTATGTCATTAATTTGAATCCAAGATTTAGTAACGATTACGATACTGGAATTCTTACCCACCTCCACTCCAAACTTTCACACCAGGCCTATGTGACAACAATGTCTAAGCCTTGACGAATATAACCTTGACGAAATACCTCCGTTACAATACAGGTCTATTGATGCACTCGATTAGATACTCGATAACACACGCAAACATGTCCCGATCACATGATAACTGTTCTAACCTGGATGTAACATAATATATATATATATATATATATATATGGCTCGTCTTCAGTGATACTAGACACATACGTTTTATTGTTTCTGGATCCCCTATTCAAAAATGATAATTAAGTACCCAAAGTAGTTCCTGATAATAGTTTAAGTGGCAGACAAAATCAGTAGGCAGAAACCTTTTTCTTATATTAAAAATATCCTCCGGGAAATGAGCTCTATATTTTGACATTTCAGTTAAATATACAAAGCTTTAGCACCTCAAGTCTGAACTATTTGACGAGGTTTCAAAATGCTATTTGTTAAAATGATGTAGCGCACTTACGCTTAGAAGTTCTTCTTCTATGGGTATACATAAATCAAATGTTTGATATAATACTACCATTTTCGTTTTCTAATAATCATAAAAATTATTCAAAAGGAATAGCTAATAAAAAAAATGCCGATCCAATACTCATAAACAACTCAACTCGTTCAGCCATGTTTTATTTCTCTTTGCTTAAGAGATGTCAGGTTTGCATTGTATCTAATCGTTTGGATTCAAAAAATTTTAGATTCCAAATTAGAGTTTAACCTATGATTATTGAAAACTTCATTAGAAGAATATTTCAGAAGAATGCTTCTACAAGAGAGAAAATAATACGTGCAAATTGTTCAGAATGGAATAATATATTTTCTTACAGGTATTGTCTTATTTCAAGTCAAGTGACAAAGGTGTGACTTCCAGTAAAGATTACCGCCTACATTCCAATGAAATATATGAATGTTTTAGAAAGCAAAGTTATCTACTCAGTTTTTGTAATTAGTTTTCGCATATTTCTAAAACCAAATCTTCAAAAATCAAAACTTCCACCATACATCTAAACAAAAGAATATTAGAAGATACTGATCCGCTTATATTTCTTCCATAATTTAATTTTTGAAAACGATGGATGATAAAATTTTATCCAGTGACTACAGACCCAATCAAAATGAAGGTGTACGAAACTCCGAGAATTCGGGATCATTTTCTTCACTACAAGCAGATGCGTATGAAACTTATCAACCTGAATTCCAGCCAAAGGATGGCAGTGCAATGTTTAGATATCCCTCTGAGACACAACTGCATGATAACTCAATTCGAATCTTCCTTACAGATGCAAAATAATTTACGCGACGAGCAAAGCAATTTACTTTTGAGATGCACATTTTCAGGAGGAGAAAGTATGGAATTGCAACAAAAGAGAATGCAGGAAAACTGGATTAGTATATCGGACGTTGGGCGAGCTATACGAACAGCATGTGATGTTCTTCATGGAATTAATTCCGAAAATAATGATTTGCCTCCTGAAACTTGCGAAAACTACGTATTTCCGCCGAAAATGAATTCATTCCATTCCCAAGAAGAAACATTAGTTCTTAAGAACGATCTATTAAATGGGAATGAGTTCCACACAAGTAAAAGCACTAGTGACGAAGAAAAATATAACAATAAGCCATCGAAAAACGTTTCTATTAGCGAAATATGCAATTCTTCACACAATAAATCTGATACATTTTTACAAAAAAATGATTTTCAAACACAAATAGTAACATCTGAATTTGAAAGAACTTTCAATTGCGACATTTGTTTAAAAAACCTGAATACTTTTTCATCTCTTTTGAATCACAAATGCATAAATTTCAGTGAGAAGCCTTCCCAGGATGGCATATTTCAAGTAAACGTTTCTCAAAAAGGTCATTTCTCAAAGGGAAATAATGCACATACTACGCCCAAGTCTATCCAGTGCACTGAATGTAAGCAAATGCTTCTAGAAAATGATCGTGATCGGCATATGCGCACACATACTAGTGAGAAACATTTTAAATGTGATGTGTGTGAGAAAACTTTTTCAGGAGGAAGCAGTTTTACTCGTCATAGGTGTGTTCATTTTGGAAGGAAACATTTCCAGTGTGGTGTGTGTAAGCGAGAATATTTACGACAAGCACATCTTAATGATCATATGTTTATTCATAGTAAAGAAAACCCTTACTGGTGTGATAAATGCAAGCGATCATTTTTACGAAAAAATCATTTTATAAGACATATGTGGGCTCATACTAAAGGCAAATCTTTCCCTTGTAATTTATGTGAGCAAAAGTTTTTACATAAAAAAGATCTTACTTTACATATGCGGTATACACATGCAGGGCACTAACGTTTCTAAGAAAAATGATGGTCAGCAACGGTTGTGTCCTATTCTAAATATAGAAATAACCACACAGACTCAAAAGGAACCTATCGTGTTCCTAATTTGATTGAAATGTTTATCAATAGCAATAAGTTTTTTGAGAATTAAGGTGTGTCATTGAAATTTACAATAAAATGAACTACTGGTAATCATGAAATAATAGATACTGTGCATATAAATATTTCTACTTCGATATTGACAGTGAGAATATATTTCAACCTCCATTTTATAAATATATAGTAAGTAAATATTTCATGAAAACTGTGTATGCTTTTGCTCTTTTAAATCATTTTATTAAATAAAAATATACATTTGTTTAGCATTGCTATCAACAATTTTACTTCAAACTTCCATAGATATTGAACTAAATGTGTAAGCAAGTATGAATCGTTTTTCAATGTCAAAGAAAATCATCATGCATTAAAGTGAGGAGAAGGATTCAAATTCACCTTAATTTAGCTTGAAACAAAAAGCGTTCAAGCTTGAAAAATATATTATCTATGGTAATCTGCAATATTTTAAGAAAGATTTATATGTGAAACGAATACATGACACAGTTTTCGATAAAGAGAAAGAGAAATGGGGTACACATTTTTTTAAAATCTGTTTTTGGACAATTAACTAAAATTAAGAATATTTATTGTTTTATTAAATTTCTTATTATGCATTGTTTTCTAAGTCAAATAGAGGACATATAGGATCTTAAATAATCAGGAATTCTTATCAAGCGATATGATGCTGTCGCTATATTAAAATAGTTCTACAAATCCTTTAATGTGTTTCTAGAAAAAATTTAAAATTTTATAATTTGGTTCTGTTATATAATATGAGTTATTTTAAAATAATACAATTAAAAACAATATTTGAATATAACGAAATCTTTATTTTTGTTCTAACCATTAGATAGGTATTGAAATCCTTATCTTTCGCATTTTTATAAGCTGAACTTTTAGAAAATTAATTACATAATATTTTCCATTTCGCATAATATTGGTATTTGATACTATCAAGTATTGTTTTTTTCATTGTATGTGATTCTTTATACTCATTTTTTTTCTCTTAATATGTTTGATGTTTACAGATTTTAAGTAGTAGAACTGATTTTATATTTTATGCTTTGATAGCTTTAATAAATATTTTTGTCATACTTTATGTATGGAAATTTTGTATTTCAAATTTCCATAATTTTTAAGTATTGAGGATTTACGTGTGTCTGTGTTATTAAATAAATATACTCTTAATTTCTGTTCGGAAGAAAAATTAATTTTGAATTTTACTTGCATTTTTCTCAAGTTTACTTCAAATGTAGTTAAAAGTTAATGACTGGAAATTTTAGTAACGAATAAACATGTTTTATTAGATATTTATTTTAAACTTGTTTAGTAGAATTTAAAATGTATTTCCTTCCGAAATTTTAGATTTTTTTTACATATGCGTCAATAATTTAGTACGAATACTTAATTTTGTGATTGAAATTAACAAAACTTTTTCTTCATTAAAATACAAAAGCTGACAAATTTCTAAAATAATTGCCAATTTAAAAGTTATTTATTTAAAAAAAGTTTTTTTTGTACCTGATATTAGCTGATAGTCTTTTACAAAAATGCTTCCAGAGATTTATATTTCAGTACTCGTAACACCGATTTTGTTGATCAAGAGGGAAATAAAGCTTGATATATTGCAATACCAAAGAAAATTATAGCCAATATAAAAATATCATTAAATATGCTTGAATTTATTTCATGTCATTTTGAATATATTGATAGATTTAAGTATATTTTTATTTACGATATCATAAGGAACACATCAAATTTTTATTTATAGAAACACCCATTATAAAAAAAATCTTTTTCTTTGGTATTTTACAATATTTTGCTTTGAAAATATCAAATTGAGGCCTCCTTTTTTACTACAGTCAATAGTATAAAGGTTTTTATTCTGAGTGAGGATTACATTATGCAGAAATAGAAAGCTATACGAGGTCTATTTGCGATGATTTTCATAATTTTGAAATAATGGTCATGTGACGAGGACACATTTGCGCTGGAACTTCCACACCACCATGAGAACTTTTGATAATCGACAGACTTAACTTGCATCGGCTTCCTCTACATTGCGGTTATTCAGCGTTTCAAGGATAGAATTTTTTACTCGCCAGCCATGAGTCCTTAACGTTGACCACTAGGCTAACGCAGCCACTTATTTCCAATACAGAAAGGATGTTCAAAAAGGATTGTGTGGGGGATAGGAAAGATCACTTAAACTGAAGAAACTCTTCACGAAATATGACATTGTAAGCAATTTCTTCCCAAACAATGTTTTTCCGAGGTATTTACCAGAAGAAAAGGAAAGCTTTGTCATGATACAGCCCAATCCGAAATGTACTTCGAATTTTTCGAGAAATTACTGAGCACATCGAAATCGAATCCAAAATTTATTTGTAATTTCTGAATGTAGCTAAAATACAAAAATTTCTAGAAGTCCACTTTCCGAATTCGAAAACAAGTAATAAGTTGGCCGAATTTTGTGTATTGAGAAGTCAGAACTTCTACCCACAGATCAGAAAAACTCCAGTTGCACTAAGTGGGGGTGAAACGAATCTAAGAGGTAACTGTATGTAAGACAGCACTTAACGCTTATCCCGAATAATAAATACTGAAAAGCATTGCTGTTAGTAAAATCTATGAAATTTAATTGACAATTGAGAGGGCAGAATTATGGCCGCTACAAACTTCAGTGTAATGAAAACTACTTTATTTTGTTCAGTAAAAGTAATGGAACCCCAATATAATTAAGTTTTATCGTAACAGTTAAACTAAGTTGATCTTCGAATAATATCGTTAACGTTCTTTTGGGTCATAACTCTGAAAAGTAGTTGCTGGCTTTTGGTTTCTGTTAAATATCCATTTTTTTATACAGAGCTATCATAAATGATTTTTTTTTGGTTTGAAAATGATTTTTTCATAAGTATTATATGTATATGTAAGAAATATTTATGAAAAGAACCACAAACTCTCCAAGTTTATATTGTGTAATTTATGACACGAAAAATGTTTGCCCAGAGTCGTAACAATTTATGGGAAATTGAAAAAGGTGATTCCAAGACCCAATCCTCTTTGCTTCTTGCAAAGATGCAAGAACCAAAGAGGATTGGGCCGAATTTCTTCACTGTGACCAGTAAATGATTTTTTTTTTGAGAATATGTTGAAATTATGGTTGAGTCCGCATCTCAGTGCTTTCTTCAGGGATTTTGTCTTCGAACACCCCACCCGTCGTCTCTCATTGACAATTCCCAATTCTTGACTACATTAACGACAAAATTTTCAAATGCTGAACTGAGCATATAGGTGAAAAAGACTAACTTTATTTCAGTAGCCTCCTAGGTCCCCTTCTTTAACGCATTTTGACTTCTTTAGGGTACGTTAAAGAACTTCCTCAGTCAATAAAAAGAGCATATGTATGCTGCAGCGGAGACTATTGATAGGACTATGCTACAAAATCTATGAAATGAGCTAATTATCTGGATGTGTGTATTGTAGAGTGTGTATAAACCTTAAGTATTTGTTGTTCTTTTCATATAACTTTCATTTGTGTACGTCCATATTACTTTTAAAATACAGCTTTTTCAAAATAAACAACTCTCCTTAAATTCTGCTAACCCAGAATAGTAAATGCATGTTTGCGAGTCCCAGTATTATTATGCATTTCATTCGGCAAATCCGAATTTTTACATTTAACAGCATTTTACGCTTAAAAGTATGAGCAATTTAACTACTTTTTCAAGGGAAAAAGCAGTATTTTATTATCCGTTAATGAAAGTATGAATTAATTGGGATTTTTTTGTTCTAAATATTTATGCGTTTTATCTCAATAATTGATGCAAGTTATTAATTTGAAATGTCACCGAAAAAGGGTCAATTTGTTGTAGTTGTTGTGTTCTACCGAAAGGAAGGAATGAAAGTTTCCAGAGCCTGAGACAGGTTGGAATCATAACGATAGATGGCGACCCCACCTATATCCACCTCCTCAATTTAGGCATGGAACTGGAGGGGAAGGAAATATTTTTCAATCCTCTTAAACCCGTGGTTTCTACTGCGACTGCTTACAAGACTTTCGGACCCACTGGTTTAACGAGCGCGTACTTCCTGGGCACTCGGAGGATTTTTGGTGGCATTGGGCATCGAAACCAGACCTTCTGATGTGAAATTTGATGCTCTAATCACTAGGCTACCCACAGAGTCAAAGTGTCGATTTAAATAATCAGTGTGAAAGAATATATTAACGTCACACTGATTAGCAACACGAGGGCTTTTGGCGACGATCCGCGTAATTTTGATCCATGGTCAAGTGACACGGAGGACACCTGAGCTGGCATCCCCTCTCCTAACTACCACAACACACCAACGGGAGGACGTTTGAGCTGTCGACAGATTTAACGTGCATCGTTCCCCTACACGGCGGGTCTTTAGTGGTAATAGGATCGAACTCATGATACGCTAGCCATGATCCGATGCCTAGACCACTCGGCTACCGAGGCCACTCGATTTAAATAATAAGTCTTCGATAACAGTAATGAGTTCTCACGTGTTGTGAAAAAGAAAATTTCTTTGCACCAGAGCCATAGAATGTTTCAAAAAAATATACGATATACTGCTGTTTAAACATCATTGTCAAAACAATTTTCAATATATAGAGATAAAAAGGTACTGGTTTATATAAACGTGAAAAGCGACGTGCCTTAGTTGGGTTAATGATTTGGTGATCACGGGAGTTCAGTCCTTGTCTGTGTCTTATGAACAGGTTCGTTAATTCTTGAAGTTTCGTACTCAAAACACCATCAGCTATGAATAGAATATAGTTATCTATATTTTAACCCTTTAATTTGGTCAGTTGGGAATCCTTCCCAATTGACCCTTTACAGTTGTGAAATTCTAGACTTAAAACAACATTTTAAGTGACTTAATGTAATAAACGAAAATGTTAATACATATAAATTATGGTTCAAACGCAATTCTTGGATGTCAATTGCTTGGTTGGATTTCCTAAATAACACACTACCTTCTTTTACAAAACATCGATTCTCTGCTTTTGGACATACCCACATCTGAGTTCAGTTTTTTGACCCACATGGTGAAGTGTCAATTTTAAATGACGAAATATTGGCCGTAATATTCGACATCATGAATGAAAGTAAAAATAAAAACGTAAAATTCAGCAGTAATCTATTGAAACATGATTCCATTGTCGAAAGTTTGAAATCTTCCTGATATTAACTCTACCACATTACTAAAAGAACACAGTTTTAAATATCAAGTAAAATCTAGCTCTGAAACAACATACCCTTGTGAATTTTGTTTCAACAAATCTAATAAGAGAGACTCGATTTTCAAGCATAAATATATAATTTCCATTGAGATTTCCCAGTGTAACACTTATGAAAAGAATGTTTCTTCAAGCAGACATTGCTCTGAGAGCTAACCTACTCGTTTAAAAGAGAAGACCTTTCATAGCAATGTATGCCAGCAAATAATTTTACGAACAAAATTTAAAAGGAACATGATTACACATACTGCTTCATCTATTTAATGTGGTGTATCAGAGCGAAACGTTTCAAAAAAATAACATCTGACTCATAAAATGCATAAAAACACTGGAAAGAAATTTCACCAGTGTGATATATGTAATTGAATATTTTTTCTAAAATGACACCTTAATTGGCATATGCAAACACACACTAAAGTAAAACCTTACCAGTGTGATATATGTAAAGATTTAATTTCAGGAAAATAATAATTTTAATTATTTAATAAAAATAATTAATTTTATTTTAGATCCAACTCTCTTTATGAGCAATTTGCATCTTATTTAATGACTCTGGGAGCAATCTTCCCCTAAACTCTTAATCTAACTTATAAGATTATTCAGAATGACTTATCTCATGAGCCTTTGATAACTCCTTCTGTAACTCCTTCTAGCTTGGTACAAATCAACTTCTACATTCCTTCTATATCTCTGAATGAATGCTAAGATGAATATTAACTTCACGCACGACTTCCTCTTGTCAACTATTAATTTTTCAATATTCCACGATTTATCTAATACACCTAATATCAGGGTTTAAATTGCATTTACATTAGCATAAAATCAAGTCATCTCTACGGAAAGCGATTTTTGAACTAAAATCACAATTAAAGAATAATTTTCCCAAGAGGATTGGTAGAAGACCCGCAGATAGAACCCGTCACAGATTTAACATGTATCCACTTCTCTACTTTGTAGATCTTCAGTGAAATCATGACTGCAGGAACATCACCAGCATCGATTTTATGTATAGGACCATTCGGCTACTACGGCTACGCTTGTCTTGCTTAATTGTTTTATTAATTCGGTGACAAACATTATTACACAGTGCAGGGCATGGAAAGTGCAACTCCATAAAGGAGTGAATAGAAATTGATAAAATTTGGCAGGCAGATAGAGAAGACTAGACTATTTGAATTTCAAGCAAATAATTGAATACAATAATCTAATGTGCAGAGTAGGCAATAAAATGTAGTAGCCCATCTTGCAGAGATACGAACAGCAAGACTTTGAGGCATAAATGAAATAAGCGTTCTGATGAAACCCTGAGTATGGGCCTCATATGATTTCAGTCATCAAAAACAGTTCTTCCACCGATTGAGTCTGAGACACATCGAGCAGAAGACGGCCCATTACGTTCCACACATGTTCGAGGGGGGGGAGATTCGGGTACATTGCTGGTCAAAGAAGCATACGGTATATCGCAGTGCCTGTCAGTTAAAGATTGTCGTTTTTGGACAAGCATTGTTTTGTATATTGCTGCAATATTTCACTCGCGTACTGTCATTGTGCCTCTGATATGAACCAGAGGAAACCGGGCTGTCCATGATGATAAAAACCTCTAACCATGATACTGAGGGTTTTTTTTGTTGAGAACATTTATAAATCCCTATGCTTCACAAAGTATCACACGATGGCTTACAGAAGTAAGCTTGTAGCACACATCACAAAGGAAGAAGGAATTTAAAGTCCTGAAGGATTACAATCTTCTCCGGGATTCGAACCCAAGCCCTACGGCACCGCAGTCAGCGCTACTAACCACTATACCGGATGGGCGATGATACAGAGGTATTGAAAAACAAAACGCTATCATTCAGAGTATAGAGAGGGATATATCAGCACGTCACATCCACACTCTTATTTGGCGAATACCATTAGTTAAGTAGAAGCTAGATTTACCGCGGAACGTAATATTGCGCCAGACAGTTGTCTCGGTGGCTTTGATCTGACACTATTGCATTTTATTGTGTCAGTGTCTGTGCGTCACTGGATGTATGTGTTAAAGGTGGTACAACTGATACTCTTTCATTCTTAGATTCTCTGAGGTGTATTTCTTCGTCTAACAACATAATGGTCGAGATGCAAAAGCGACTTAAAAGCCTGAAAGATTAAAAAATTCGATATTGTTCGAGGACACACGGGCGTTTTTGGAAATGCGAGGGCCGATTGGCCTGCAAAGGGCGAAATTGACATTGCCGTTAATATTCCTGAATCCTTTTACAAGAAAATTTCGAAAGAAAGAATGGTGAAGTCTTGGAAACAAGAATATCTGATTTCAAATAAAGGGAGCTTATAATAAAGAAATTCTTTCCAACCATTAATAAGAGACAGTCATACCACCTCAGTTTTATACTAATTACAAAATAACCCAATTTCTCACTGGTCATGGTAAGTTTAAAAACTATTTGAACAAGTTTAATGTGGTTCCGTCGTCTTCCTGCGATTGTAATATTGGTGGCGAGAAAAAATATAGAGCATGTGCTCTTTTGTGTTCCAAGCTTGCCAGAGAACGAAAGATTCTAAGACTTGCTCTCAAGGGACTTTCTTAAATTGGCCTCCGAACTTTCACCAACTTATTTCCACTAGAAGTGCTATTGAAAAGTTCTGCAAATTTATTGTAAATATTTGTAATTCTTCATGACTTTAATTGTGTAACGTGTGTTTCATACTTACTTCTGTTAGCTCCGTGTGATATTTTGGGATGCACGGGGATTTATAAATGTTTTCAGTAATAATAAAATAGGTGGTACAACAGTATTCGGCACTTTACCAATCGTCGAGAAATTGTTCTTGGGGATGTAGGAGCATCCAATACATCCCGAAAAAATTTGGATGCCGTGGATTGAGGGATGACAAATTCCTGCTTTCTTATGTTTTAATCCTAGTATTCTGAAATTTGTCTAGATGCATCAGTAACCTTAGCACTATCCACATTTCCTGTCTCACACCACCTGCTCCACATTTCTTTAAATAGTAGACGCATGTAGGCCTGTTTCAGCTGAGATGCTACGGAAAAACCAATCGGACGTTCGTAGACCTAAAACGAAGTCCTTCGTCGCTGAAACTCACTGTGTTGTCGTCGCCTTATAAGTATCTCTTCTATTATATATATATATCTTCTGAGACAACAAATAACTTGTAAAATTGCGATCCGTGGGAGAAAAGGTCCCCATACACACCAACTTTAAGAAAAGGTATTCTTTCTTTCCTTTTCAGAAATATTTAAAGAGAACTACTGAATATTCGTTCCGAAAAAAACAAAGATTTACATTTATATAAAGTGGTTCTTATTTCCTTCTTCTAAGAACAGTACTATTTTCAGATTTCCTGCTGCCCGTCAGGAATTGAGTAGAATCATAACTCTACTATGAATATTTTAAGCGTGTCATTTTCTTAGATATACGAGTATAATCAAACTTTATAGAAACTTTTTGTTTTACTTTTGTGTGTATGAAACCTGTTGACACTTACGTGCGCCCTCTACCATCCGTATGTAACATTCAGGAGAAGCTGAGAGATTGTCGGCAATAATGACGTGTGGGTAACTACTGCTCTTAACTACGAAACCCACAATCACTTTACTTTTCACTTTTAATTGTTTTTGTCAAGTTTATATTAAAAAATTAGTCGAAAGACTTGGTAAATCGAATTAATTAAAAACTCGTGACACTCACGAACAAATACTTTGTTTTTCTATATCAGGATTAATTAAATGTAAGCGTTGTTTACAAGTCGCATAGCTTTTTCGATGCGGTGTTTGAGGCATTTATGAGATGCGACTGATGTTAAAATAAAATTTATTTTTATACAGTTAATACGTGTGATTAATTAGAAAATTATTATAGTAAAATGAATTAATTAGTAAATGTTATGTTATAGTGTAATTATCCTAAAATCCTTATTCTAAAGCAATAAAAATATCTTAAATTTAGTAGGCTAATAGTCAAAACTAAATGTAAATTTTCTGTGTTAATAAAATGTCCTCCCCTATACTTCCCAAAATTATTTTTAAATGTTAGATAAAGTCTATAATTAAATTAAAGCTACACTCGTGTAAAGCGTTGGGCATTAAATGTTAAACCAAATATGATAGATTCGAGGTTGGGTTTGATGAAATCAATCTTTGCTGTAACAGTTACTTATTACTTTGAGTTAAATTACACAGGGACAATAAATATCATTACAAAAATTAAAGATGTAAATCACAAACGGTTTTTCATAGCGACTGCCTCCATTTCTTTCTTGGTCCGAACTGAAATCGGTTGATTGCTAGACGATACTTGTGCTTCTTGTGACAGAACGGCAAGAACGTGGTTTAACTTGTTAACTTATCAATGCAAATAAAAAAGTACCTTGCAGTTTTTTTTAAAAAGTTGTTAAAATAAAAGATATTGAACTGAATATACAAGGTGTACAAGAATTATTGGGACAAACTTTATGAGGAGGCCGGGGACATCACAGGGTTTCAAATTTGCACTGCAACCCATGGTTCGAAACTTCTTCGTTCGGCGCTTGGTTGCGTTGGAGGTAACAGACCAGCATTACCGCAGTCATTTGAGCTATCTTCGCCTGCAGGGGAGTATGGAATAATTTTACGAACATCTAGCTGGCAAATATGCATTTGATTTACGGATTGGCAGAAGCAAATACACGAGCACCAGAAAGATTGTATCGCGAAAGGACCCACAGAGAGATACACCGGACCGTTGGAAGTTTACAAATTTGCATTACACTTTGTGTGAATATGGATCATTACGAGGTAATAGGTATAGGTAGGGGGGCCACGATTGACGCGAACTTTTAGAACAGATCAAATACACATAATAATGTTTCTGATGGATCTATACGCGTCCTTCAACTGATCCTCTTGGAAATCTTTGGGCTATCAATCACAACCAACTCTTTTGGAAGAAGAAACCGTGATATATGCAGATTAGGTCAGTTATATATTGTATAGGTTTTCTAGCTAGTATGGCGGGTAGATGAATAGACAAAGTTACATGGAGATTGAAATATAGAGAAGCTGACGACAAGGAAAGACAGCTAACGATCAGGTATTAGTATATATTGATAGAGCGTTTCGGGCATTTAATGGTTGAAGATATTTAAGTGACGATTGGTCACCATAGCTAAATTGTAACTCAAATATTAGAATGGTGGATTGGAGACCTTGCCATAGAAAATATCCGGCATATGCGCACGCATACTGGAAAGAAATCTTTTCAAAGTATGGTATGTGAGCAAACTTTTTCAAGAAAAGAAATTGTTAATTGACGTATGCGTAATCATACTGGAGAGAAGCCTTACCAGTGATATGTTTGTAAGGCAAAATTTTATGAAAAAAAATATCTTATTCAGCGAATGCTTATACATACAGGGAAATACACCTTACAAGTGTCATGTATGAAAGAAAGATTTTTCACAAAGAAGCCATCTTTCTGATCATATGTGTACACATACCGAATAGAAACCTTACAAATGTAATATTTGTAAGGTTTCTATTCTATTCTCCCTTACAAATATTACAAATGTAATATTTGTAAGGCAGAATTTTCCCGAAAATATATTCTTACTCGGCATATGCGGAAACATACTGGAGAGAAACTTTACCAGTGTTATGTGTGTAAAGCAATTTTTTCAAGAAAAGAACATTTTAATAGGCCTATGCGTACACATATCGGAGAGAAACTTTACGAATGTGATATATGTAATGGATTTTTTTCAAAAAAATGTATTCTAACTCAACACATTAATAAACATGCTGGGAAACAACCTTTCCAGTGTCATTTATCTCACCGAAAGTTTTCGCAAAGTGTAGCTCTTATGTGGCATATGCATTTGCATACTGTATAGAAATGTTTTTCATGTTATGTATAATCATGAGCCTTAAAATAAAAATTTATTTTGTTCCGCCAATATGAGGACTTTTTGTGACGAACCTCGCAATTTTAAATCATGGTCAATTTTAGTTTATTTATTTCTTGATGTATTGTCCAAGATAAAATTCCCTTTTTTGCTTTACATCTTCCTGTATTTTGTATTGTTCGTAGAGTTTGAATAGACCACATATACAAAAAGATACTATACAAAACAGAGTTTAAAAAGCTGTTTGGTTTGTAGAAACAGTATTAATTATAATAAAACCAATAAATGTTTGGGTTTTGACATAGTATATTTTATTCTTATAAAATATAATGCTACCAAAGCATTTGCTACCTGAAAGCGAAAAGAACTATTGTTAATATTTCAATATTTTTACAAGTATCGACTTATAATTTTTTTTTGTATTTATATAGATATTTAAATTTATTTTTCACAACTTACTAGATCGTGGTTGTTTTTTTCGGGGCGTGGTTGCTGTTTTTTCAGAGGAGGTAATAACCGTTAAATCTGACAAGGCTCGAAGTCATTCCTCGTAATTTTAAATCACTTTCAAGTGATAAGCTTAGCATTTGAATTGACTGTTTAATTTTAACACTAAAGTTTTTAAATGTACTTATAATTTTTTATATAATACAGGGTTATATGTAACGTTGTTATTCATCAATAAATGTTGAACTGATGATCTACATATTCCTATCTGGTGCTACTTTGTAATTAATGTATTTAGTAAATTTTAAAATCACTATATATATATTTTCGAAAAACATAGCAATTATATTCCTATTTTTTCAAAAAGCAGTTTAATCTTTATTAATTAATTATTCAACCCCAAACTATTCAAAATGTATCTAAGTAGAAGAGTGCTTTTCAAACATTCAATACTTGCGACCCAGTTTTTACTTATAATTTTGATCGCACTCCCCTCTGTAATGTAACAATATATTAAATGCAATAATAATAATGAATCTTGTATGTTTAATAATTAATGATTTTAATTATTAAAGAAACAAATTATCGAGAAAAGTATTAAGTATAATTTTGTAAACTACAAGCCATATTAGGAGTCACTTGCAATTAATTAAATTGTTCTTAACATAGTACTGATAAATTCGTTACAAAATATATTGGACACTACTAAAATTTATATGAATATTATATCAGTGTAAATGTATATTATATTATTTGTTATGTCAAAATATATTTGATTGTTACCTTTCGGTAAATTTGTAATTTTTAAATCTCTTGTATTGACTTTTCTACCCCCCATAGGGTTATAATGCTGCTCCCTAGGATGAGGCACAGCACAGTTTGAGAAACACTGCTGCAGAAGGATTTAAAACTAAAAAGAATATTTCAATTATTAGTTTGGAAGTACGAAACAAAAATATATCCGGAACTTCCTAAATGACAATCCATGATGATGTAAATAGAAACAAAAGTGATACTAAATGATAAAAAAGCTTATCGCCTTGATATGAAAACTTTTGGTTTTAAAAAATTGTATTTCCCGATTTTTCAGGCTCACAAATCATGAATAAAAATGAGCAGAAGTGAAGTAAGTCTCAATCTTCCACAAAAGAGATTCGTAGGACTGTGAGAAAGAAGAAAAGATTTCGCCCAACTTTATGGAAAAAGAAGCCTCTACATTTGAAAGGGTTCCAATTTTAGTGTAAAAATAATTATTTAATGCAAGACAAAAAATTAATTTTACCTTTAAAGTTGATATTCTTCGTATGTAGTTTCCACACTTTTTAGCGAAATTTAAATAAGTCATTTGTTAGGCTATGATATTCCATATGTGTTTTGTACTTGTAGATTTAATTATACCTGGGACCATTATATTTTAATTTGTAGCCTTATTAATAAAACATTGCTCCTGTAAACTTTTACTTTTTTTAATTTTAAAAGTATTTAAATAAGATATAAAATTTTTAAATTTTTAGGTTCATTAATGGTAATTTATTTCTAAATTTTAATGATTTCTAAATCGACTAATGTAATATCTAATTCTGGGTGATTTAAGTAATAATACTCATTAACACAAAATACTCATTTATTTCAGACAATATATGAAATAAAGTAATTTCTTTTATCTACATCACTGCCAATATATATCAGCTATTATAAGAATTTCATAAGTTCTATTCAATTACTCAGTGCTTCTCAAACTTTCAATATGGGCGACCCAATATTCAATCACAATTTTCTCCTCGCGCCCTTCTCCTCATAAGAATAACAATGTGTTGGATTGAATAATAATATAGTTTGACAGTAAAGCTACAATACGACTTTAACATCTTAAATGACACCGTCGTATTAAGCTTCTTGCTCAGCTAGTTCATTAATCGCCCCTAAAGTATCAATGGGTCTTTTTCCGAAGTACAATCTTTTCTGTGTAATGTTATCCATAAAATTATTTCGAAAGCTTTGGAATTGAATAAAATAATCATGATAGTGTGTTTGCGAAGGATTTACTTATTTCAGAGAAGTTGCTTAATTATTCCTTTTCTCCCCCCCCCTCAATACACCACATAAGCGTGCCTACGTGGAAAATGGTGGCATTGGGGAGCGAATCGAGTAACTTTTTATCTGCAGTTAAGGGATTAGTTATAAACCGTACAAATTATGAAGAAACATGTTAAATTTTGCATTTAATTTCATATAGGGTAAGCCCATGGATTCATCGCTAATTATTTAACTTGCTCTTGATTTAGAATTGTTAAATTAATTATCAAGTGCATTGAACAGTCCTGATAAACATTTTTAAGTGCCTTATATCAATGCAAATCTGTATTTTATTTTTTATTACTTTAGAAGGTATTTTGTTTCTTTACTTTCAGTAAATTAATAATTATTTTAAGTAATCTTTTATTTTCGTCTTTTCAATAAGCTCGCGACCCTTTGTAGTGTTGTCAAACCCCAAAGGCAAAGGTTGCCCCACATTTTGAGAAACGCTGCAATAACTGTTTGTCTATTGAAAGTAGTAATCAATAGTTAAGTTAATTTTTTGATTAAAATATAATATTATTTTGCGTTAATGGACTAATTTTTACAGATGCTCCTTTATATTATTATTTCTGTACCGTTAATTCCATTTAACATTTGAAAAGTGGAATAGCAGCCTGGTAAAATGCAACGCCAAATACTTAATCCATGTATTAACAACTGCTAGTTTTTCAATTTGATTTAATGTTATTTAAGTTAAATAAATCATGTTTGAAAGAATTTTTTTATTATGTGGAAGCTAAATTTTACTTCAAAGAAGTATTTGCATTTAAAAAAAGGGGTATTGTTTTCTATTTTATTTATTGGATTATTTTACTTAGAAAATTGAAATCGCAATAAGATCAATACAGTTCAGTTATGAAATTCTAATCCACAAAATTTTACAATCATGACAGTGAATATTGCTTGATAGAAAACTCAGACATTTGGTGAAATAAGATCATTTCCACTTGTGCTAGTTTATAATTTTAAAAAAAATGGCTGAAAACATGTCTTCGAGATGATAGGTTTCAACTAGTATTTCTTTAATATGTACCAAAGGATGTGAAGGATTCTTTTTCCTGTTCCTTTACAATTCTGTTTTGTAAAAAGATAATAAAAATTCGAACCCAGTCGATTGTTCATTATAGTTTTTCTAATGAGAATAAAGTTTTCTAAGTTCATACGTGAACTGCCGTATCAAAAGTAGTAAATTGTATAATAAGGTATTTTCGATAAATTAATTGTAAAAGCAATATTATTAAAGGTGCACGAAAATATATGGCAATTGGAAATTATGTGGCATTACATTAATATATACTATTAATAATATTTAAAATTTAACACACCCCGAGAAATATGTGATCGAATCCAATTGCATAGTAAGTTGACTGTTGTAGTTCGATTCTCGAAACTCATACTCGATTCTCATCTCGGAAGGAAAAAACAATCTAATATTAAAAAGATATCATTTGGTTTCAATAAACCTCTCTCACTGAAGCAGCTCGAAAGTTTTTGAGAAAGTATCTCATAATTGTGATATCTAACATACTTTTGAGGTCAGATGTTTCAACCATTATTTGCTTCATTTGTACCAAAAAATTGTGCAGGATTCTTTTTACTGTTCCTTCACAAACCTGTTTTGTAAAAAGATGATAAAATTTCGAATCAAGGTTGGTCAAGGTCGAATCAATTGTTCATTATTGTTTTTCTATTTAGAGCAAAGTTTTCTAAGATCATACGTGAACTGCCGTATCAAAAGTAAACGATAAAAAATTCATAAACCCCACAATTTTTTTTTCCAATTGTGGCAAAAAACAAAATATTAAGAAGTATAAAAATTAAAGATTTTAAAAATGGAATAAGGTTTTTCTTTGCTTTTTTTACATATTTATAAGAAAATAATTGTCCCTAAAAATAGTGTTCTAAGGGCATAATTTAAGATATGTATATTAATTATTTTGTTTTATATCGCATATTTTAACCGAACGTTGCGAGAGTTGTTCCAAAAGATGTTCTAAAACATCAACTTAAGCATAATTATTTTAATAAATAATTAGAAATTTTAGTGGTATATAATATCCAAAAAATTATTACGAAAGTCAATATACTAAGCTTTATTAATTTATATTACAAATATTTTTTTAGAATGTGACTTTTACTAAAAAACATGCAATTAATTTCCTAATAGTAAATTGTTATTAAAGGCATCATTTTCGAAAATTTAATTGCAAAAGCAATATTCTTAAAGGTGCATGAAAATATATGGCAATTGGAAATTATGTGGCATTATATTAATATATACTATTATTAATATTTAAAATTTAACAAACACCTAGAAATATGTGATCAAATCCAATTGCATAGTACGTTTACTGTTGTAATTCGATTATTTAAACTCGGATACTCGATTCTCATCTCGCAAAGAAAGAACAATTTCCTATTAAAAAGTTATCATTTGGTTTCAATAAACCTCTCTCTCTCTCTGAAACAGCTCGAAAGCTTTTGAGAAAGTATCTCAGCAATTTGAATCCAAGGCTTAGTAACGATTACAATACTGGAATTCCTACCAACCTCCTCACCAAACCTTCACATCAGACCTATGTGACAACCATGTCTAAGCCTTGACGAATATGAGGTTTATTAACACCGCTACAATACAAGTCTATAGATGCACTCGATTAGATACTCGATAACACACGAAAAGATGTCCCGACCATGACAACCGTCCTACTATGGATGTAGAATAATATATATATATATATATATATATGGCTCATCCTCAAGAATACTAGGCACATACGTTTTATTGTTTCTCGATTGACTTTTCAAAAATGATCATTAAGTCCATAAAGTAGTTCCTGATAATGGTTTAAGTGACAGAGAAAATCTGTAAGTAGGAACCTTTTCTTATATTAAAAATGTCCTCCGGGAAATTAGCTCTATCTTTTCACATTTCAGTTAAATATACAAAGCTTTAGCACCTGAAGTTTGAACTATTTTAAGAGGTTTCAAAATGCTATTTGTTAAACTGATGTAGCGCACTTACGCTTTGAAGTACTTCTCCTGTGGGTATAAATAAATCAAATGATTGATATTACTACCATTTTCGTTTTCTAATAATCAAAGATTATTCAAAGGGAACAGCTAAGAAAAAAAATCCCCGATTCAATACTCATAAACAACTCAACTCGTTAAGCCACGTTCTATTTCTCTATGGTTAAGAGATGACAGGTTTGGATTGTATCTACTCGCTTGGAATCAGAAATTTTTAAATTCTGAATTAGAGTTTAACCTTTGATTATTGAAAACTTCATTAGAAGAAAATTTCAGAAGAATGCTTCTACAAGAGAGAAAATAATACGGGGAAATTGTTCAGGATGAAATAATATATTTTCTTAAAGTATTGTGTTATTTCAAGTTAAGTGACAACGTAAAAGCTGTAACTTCCGGAAAACCTTACCGCCTACATTGATATTGAAATATATGAATGTTTTAGAAAGAAAGTTGTCTGCTCAGTTTCTAATATTAGTTTTCGCATATCTCTAAAACAAAATCTGATAAAATCAAAACTTCGACCACATCTAAAACAAAGGAATATAAGAAGATTCTGATTCGCTTAGAGATTTCTTCCATAATTTAATTTTCGAAAATGATGGATGATAAAATTTTTTCCAGTGACTACAAACCCAATCAAAATGACTGTGTACGAAACTCTGAGAATTTAGGATCATTTTCTTCGCTACAAGCAGATGCACATGAAACTTATCAACCTGAATTCCAGCCAAAGGATGACTGTACAATGTTTAGATATCCCTCTGAGAACACAACAGAAACATGCATTCCGAAAGTGGAAGACAGTTGCGTTATAACTCAATTCGAACCTTCTTTACAGATGCAAAATAATTTACGCGACGAGCAAAGCAATTTACTTTTGAAATGTACATTTTCAGGAGGAGAAAGAATGGAATTGCAACAAAAGAGAATGCAGGAAAACTCGGTTAATATATCGGATGTTGGGCGAGCTATTCGAACAGCATGTGATGTTCTTTATGAAATTAATTCCGAAAATAATGATTTTTCTCCAGAAACTTGCGTAAACTACTTATTTCCGTCTGAACTGAATTCATTCCATTCCCATGAAGAAACATTAGTTCTTAAGAACGATCTATTAAATGAAAATGAGGTTAACACAAGTAAAAGCCCTAGTGAGAAAGCAAAATATAACAATAAGCCATCCAAAAACGTTTCTAATAACGAAAACTGCAATTCTTCTCAAAATAAATCTGATATATTTTTACAAAAAAATGATTTTGAAACACAAACAGAAACATCTGAATTTGAAAGAACTTTCAAATGTGACGTTTGTTTAAAAAACCTGAATACATTATCATCTCTTTTGAATCACAAATGCATAAACTTCAGTGAGAAGCCTTCCCAGTATGGCATATATCAAGTAAACGTTTCTGAAAACAGTCATTTCTCAAAGGGAAATAATGCACATACTACGCCCAAGTCTATCCAGTGCACTGAATGTAAGCAAATGCTTCTAGAAAACGATCGTGATCGGCATATGCGCAAACATACTGGTGAAAAAAATTTCAAATGTGATGTATGTGGGAAAACATTTTCAACAGGAAGCAATCTTACTTGTCATAGGCTTATTCATACTTCAGAGAAACAGTTCCAGGGTGATTTGTGTGAGCGAGAATATTCACGACAGTACTATCTTAATCAGCATATGGCTAGTCATACTAAAGAAAACCCTTCCTGGTGTGATATATGCAAGCGATCACTTTCACGAAAATATAATTTTATAAGGCATATGCGGGCTCATGCTAAAGGTAAATCTTTCCTTTGTGATTTTTGTGAGCAAACGTTTTTACAAAAAAAAGATCTTACTTTACATATGCGGCGTACACATGTAGGGCACTAACGTTTATAAGAAAAATGACGGTCAGCAACGGTTGTCCTATTCTAAATATAGGAATAGCCACACAGACTCAAAAGGAACCTATCGTGTGCCCAAATTTATTGAAATGTTTATCAATAGCAATAAGTTTTTTGAGAATTAAGGTATGTCATTGAAATTTACAATAAAATGAACTACTGGTAATCATGAAATAATAGATGCTGTATATAAATATTTCTACTTCGATATTGACAGTGAGATTATATTTCAGCCTCCATTTTATACATATAGAAAGTAAATATTTCATGAAATTTGTGTATGCTTTTGCTCTTTTAAATCATATTATTAAATAAAAATATACATTTGTTTAGCATTGCTACGAACAATTTTACTTCAAACTTTCATAGATATTGAACTAAATGTGTAAGCAAGTATCAATCGTTTTTCAATGTCAAAGAAAGTCATCATGCATTAAAGTAAAGAGAAGGATTCAAATTCACCTTATTTTAGCTTGAAACAAACAGTGTTCAATCTTGAAAAATACATTATTATGGTAATCTACAATAGTGTAAGAAAGATTTATATGTGAAAGGATTACATGACACAGTTTTCGAGAGAGAGAAAGAGAAATACGTTTTTAAAATCTGTTTTAGGACAATTAACTAAAATTAAGAATATTTATTGTTTTATTAAATTTCTTCTTATGCATTGTTTTCTAAGTAAAATTGAGGACATATAGGATTAGTAATCTTAAAGAATCAGGATTTTTTATCATACGATATTGAATCTGTCGCTATATTAAAATAGTTCTACAAATCCTTTTATGTGTTTCTAAAAAAAAATTTAAAATTTTATAATTCGGTTCTTAATATGAGTTATTTTAAAATAATACAATTAAAATATTTGTATATAACGAAAGCTTTACTCTTTTGTTCTAACCATTAGATAGGTATTGAAATCCTTTTCTTTCCCATTTTTATAAACTGAAGTTTTAGGAAATTAATTATGTAATATTTTCCATTTCGCATAATATTGGTATTTGATCCTATCAATTATTGTTTTTTCATTGAATGTGATTCTTTATACTCATATTTTTCTCTTAATATGTTAGATGTTTATATACAGATTTTAAGTAGTATAACTGATTTTGTATTTTATGCTTTGATAGTTTTAATAAATATTTTTGTTATACTTTGTGTAAGGAAATTTTCTTTTTCGAATTTCCACAATTTTTAAGTATTGAGGATTTACGCGTGTCTGTGTTATTAAATAATTACTGGTAGTAAAAACTAATTAAATTTTATTGACAACAGAGAGGGCAGAATATTGGCCGATACAAACTTCGATGTATTGACACCTACTTTATTTTGTTCAGTAAAAGTAATTGAACCCCAATATAATTAAGTTTTATCATAATAGTTAAACTAAGTGGAACTTGTCGTATAATGTCATAAACATTCTTTTGGATTATAACTCTGAAAAGTAGTTGACAGCTCTTGGTTACAGTTAAATACCCCTTTTTTTAATACAGTGCTGGCATAAATGATTCATTTGGTTTGTAAAGGATTTTTTCAAAAGTATTACTTTTATACATGAAAGGTATATGAAAAGAACAGCAAACTCATCAAGTTTGTATTGTGTATTTTAAGATATGAAAAATCTACACCCTGTCGTGGCAATTGAAGTAAAATACAAAAAAGTGAATGTTCTATGTGCCTTGCAAGATACAAAGATGAATTTGCCGCATTTTTTCGCTGTGACCAGTAAATGCTACGAGAATATGTTGAAATTAGGGTTGTTCCCGCATCTCAGTGCTTGCTTCAAGGATTTCATCTTGGAACACCCCACCCCTCTTCTCTCATTTGCAATTTCCATTTCTTGACTACACAAACGACACAATTTTCAACTGCTGAATCAAGCGTTTTGGTGAAAAAGACCTAGCTTTATTACAGTAGCCTCCTAAATCCCCTGTTTTAACGTATTTTGACTTCTTTTTGGAGTACCTTAAGGAACTTGTTTACATTCTGCTACTTCTTCAGTGCTAAGTCAATAAAAAGAGCACATCTATGCTGCAGTGCCGACTATTGACAGGAATATGCTACATAATCTAAGAAATGAGCTTATCATCTGAATATGTGTCGTGTCGTGTGGAGGGTGTATAAACCTAAACTGCTTGTGGTTCTTTTCGTATAGCTTTTGTTTGTGTACGTCTATATTACGTTTAAAATACAGCTTTTTCAAAATAAACCAATCTCTTTTTTAATTCTGCTAACCAAGAATAGTAAATGCAGGTTTGCGATATCCATTATCATTACGCTTTTCATACGACACATCTGAATTTTTACAATTAATAACATTTTACGCTTAAAAGGTATGTGCAATTGAACTACTTTTTTAAATGAAAAAGCAATGTTTTTTATCCATTAATGAAAATATGAATTAAATGGCATTTTTTTGTTCTAAATATTTATCGGCTTAGCCTCTATCTTTGATGCAAGTTATTAATTTGAAATGTCAACAAAATAAAGTTGATTTAAATAATAAATCTTTGATAGAACAGTAATGATTTCTCACGTTTAGTGAAAAGAAAATTCTTTTTTGTTCTAGAGCCATGGAATTTTTCAGAAAAAATACGATTTGCTGCTCTGTAAATATAATTGTGAAAACAATTTTCAGTATATAAAGATAAAAAGATATTGCTTTATATAACCGGGAAATGGGCTGTGTCTTATTTGGTTAAAGCATCCGGGGTCTAGTGGACTGGTCATCACGAGTTCAATCCTCGTTAATGTCTCATGAACAGGTTGGCTAAATCTAGCAGTTTCGTATTCATTATTGCATCATCTATGAATTGAAAATAGTTATCAATATTTTAATCCTTTAATTTGGTCGGAGGAAATCTTTCCCAATTGGCCCTTTACAGTTGTAAAATTGTACAATTAAAAACATTTTAAATGATTTAATGTAATAAACGAAATTCTTAAACATATAAATTTTGGTTCAAACGCAATTCTTGGATGTTAGTTGTATGAGTTTTCTTCAGAAGTCGTTTCACAATCTGAATTTAAAATCATGTGCATTAAAAAATCTCAGTTGGAACAAAATTTTAAAAAAAATGTCCTAATCATGAAAATTTGCATACCTTTCTAGTATATGAGTTATTCTTTCAAAAGTAAATCCCATTATCTACAATCACTTACACCACAGTAGTTCTTTCTACTTCAATGAGCTAAATTTGTGTAAAATTGTGCTTAAAAGTTTTCGTGAACTTAGCTTAAAAATTATTGGCCTTTATTCTAAATATATCACAACAATTAACAATAATTTAAATATTTAAAAATTTAATTTAAAGACATACACACATTGATTTACATTATAAGTTTTCGAAAGTATGTTATATGTATACAATCGTAAGAATTTATTCTAATGTAGTTCTTAAAAACATCTTGATTCAAGTTTTAAAATTCAGTAAGTAAAACCCATAACCCAGGACGACAAGTTATTGATCATCCTCCAATATAACAAACACTAACCCTTTTGGAGTTTCTTCACTTTTCGAAAATTTTATACAGATCTACAAAAAAAGGTTCCAGTCAGTTGGTTAAAACAAAAATCATATCATTGGGAAGAACCAAGTTTCTTATCTAAGTCCTCTGAAAACCAGCCCGTATATTTATGGTTTCATTTGGAATGTTTACTAACTGTTCACCTCGGGGAGAACACTTTATCAGCGATTCTAAATGCTTTTTACCATAATGATGTTATAACCTTTTGCTTAAAGATCCCTCCTTCTTAAGCAAAAACAAATAAAATTATACGTAATATTCCTCCTTTAGTTGCAATTTTCAAGAGAGCTCGAGAAAAAAACCCACACAGAAGAGTTCCCAACCAGTATTCATAGACAACACAACTCCCAAGTCACTTAGAACTTCGCGTCACGGATGAGAAACGTATGCAGTGTAAAGATTCGAATTATAAGAAAGCAATGTATTTTTAGTTGCAAAAAAGACCCTGCGCTTTGATATTTCAATGCATGTCAAATTAACATTATATATGCATAGTAAAGATATAGATACACTTTATAAGGAGAATGAAAAATTAGATATTTAGTTACAAAAAGGTGTTCTCGGGATTTTTTGAAATTTTCGGAAAAGACGAAAAAAGACAATTTTATTCTAAATTTAAAACAAAGAAAATGAAAACAGAAAATAGATTGATTATTTTCTACCTTAAACAGTGTAGGGTTTTGAAAAAGGATGGATGATTATCTATTGAGTGTGTGTAAAAGCATCCAAACAAATGACTTTGTAAAAAACTGTGAGAATTCAGAGCTATTTTCTTTGCAACAAACAAAGGAATTTCAAAGTCTTCAAACTCAATTTCAGCCAAAAGAGGATGAGGCAATGTTTGGATATGCCCCCCTACAAAATACAGATTCCCAATACTGTCCGCAAATGGGAGGAAATTTGCAAGTGGACATGGAACTCTTTTGCAGTGTCAGCATTTTTCTCAGACAGATCTAACTAATTCTCTTTTTGAATGCAATTATTCAAGTCGTGCAAACACTGAATTGCAGTCGAGTGGAGTACAGGCAGATTTGGTTTATATTTCGTCTGAAAGCCGACGTACACCAAATGCATGAGACTCACTTCTTGACTGTATTCCCTAAATAACGACCTCTTTTAGAAACCATCGAATCACTTCTACTGGACATACCTCCATCAGAGTTTAATTTCCTAGACTCTGAAAACGAAACACCAGTTTCAAAGATGAACTATTTACAACGAATTTTGTCAGTATAGCTGAAAGTAAATGTGAAAACGAAGAATCAAACAAAAATCTGTTCAAACATGGCATCAGGGTT
Organism: Trichonephila clavata; assembly: GCA_019973975.1. Lineage (NCBI taxonomy): Eukaryota > Metazoa > Arthropoda > Arachnida > Araneae > Nephilidae > Trichonephila > Trichonephila clavata. The sequence goes on from BMAO01017357.1 coordinate 28,501, forward strand.
CAAAGTTTGAAGACTTCCTCGAGTTGCATAAACTTTAACACATTAACAGGAGATCGGGGTATTGAAACTCAAGGTAAATCTAATTTTGTAGCAATTTACCATTGGACACTTGTTTAAATAATTTAAATGTAAAGACCGCTATTAAAACACAAATGTATATATTCTAGTGAGAAGCCCTTCCAGTATTACATATATCAGCGGAATCTTTCTCAAATGGACAACTCTCGGAGTACAGGAATGCACACACTTTATTACAAACAGATCTTTAACGGCATAATGTTATACAAAATGCCGCTCCAATAAAGAGTGATGTATCTAAGCGAAAAGAATTTAAATTAGAGCAGCTTACTCGGCAAATGCGTACGCATCCTGTAAAGAAAACTTACCAATGCAATGAATGGAAACGAGAATTTTCACGAAAATTTTTCTTACGCAGCATATTCGTAAACATACTGGAGAGAAACCTTTCCAGTGCGATGCATGTAATGGAAATATTTGACAAAAAGAATCTCTTGCTCATCATGAGCGTATGCATACCTGAGAAAAGCCTTTCCAGTGTGATGTATGTAAGAAATCTTTTTTCAAGAAAGGAAATCTTAATACACATATTCGTATACATACCGGAGAAAAACCTTTCCAGAGCCAATTATGTAAGCAGAAATTTTCACAAGCAGCACATCTTAGTAGGCATACGCATATCTAAAGAAACATTTCTAGTGTGATGTATTTAGGAAAAAAAATTCCGCATCCGATGATTATAGTAACAGTAGTTCTTAAAAGAAAGTTTATTGTATGCCAATGTGACAGAAATTTTTTTTACCAGATACATAACAGTTTTAAGAACACACGGTGTATTTTTGAAGCATTTTCTGGGTATTTCAAAAATCAAGAAACTGAACATTTGTTTTATTTGTATCCTGATCCACTTTTCCTGAAACGAAATGCGGACAGATTGCATCACTTATAAAGACTACTTGAAATTTTACTTCCAACAGTTTCTTCAATGGATGACTTTTCAATGTTAGACACGCTGTATTTATTTAGTTTTACATTATATTTTATGTTACGCAAGACGGGTTTTAAAATTATATAAATATTTTTTGAGAAAATTACAAACATTTTATTGACGAAAAATTCATTCCAATTTAAAATTTTAATATTTGTTGTATTCTTTTATCTTATCTAATTTATGTGTTGTAAATTTCTGAAAGATTTTTAGAAATGATTGTTTTTGCATTTTGGGTAATGTGCGTATTTTTGCCGGTTTTAATTATAATCATGTTTTTGAATATGACTGCTTTTGATTTATGTTCTTTTTAAATATTAGACATTCACACATTACTTTTAAACCATGTAACTCATACTTCTTACACATTAAAATTTTTGTAAATTAATTATTGTTATTTTATATAAGTCCCTTTCTCTTGCATTCCTAATTTCCTTAAATATGTTATAAGTATTAAAAAAGTTCCAGAAAAAATTTATTAATATTATTATTATTATTATATAGAAAAAAAATCAAACATTTTAAAGATGGGATTTATAATGTAAAATTATGTGTTCTCAACTTTAATTAAGAATATCTTTTTATGTTTAAAATATCAATTTTTCTAAATCATTTTTAAATTAATATAGATTAGTAGGAACGTTTTAAGCAAAATACGTCGAGTTCCCATTAATTACTTTCTGATCAAAAATAAATGTAAATCTTTTAGTCCTTTAATAAAGGTAAACAAATTTTTGGTTTATCTGAGCATGAATTTCTTTGATTAGAGTTATGCGTTTTATTCATAAACATTTCGAAACACCATGAGGACTATTGCCATGGACTCTCGTAAATTTAGATCACGTTCAAGTATTGAATAGAAAACTTGATTTGTAACTTTACATTCTAGATACTGTTCTCGGATTTGGAATATACTTTTAAGTTTTTAATATAATATAGGTCTATGTAATGTTGTTATCATTCAAAAATTAATAAAACGATAATATATACCTTCCTCTCTAATGATATTTCGTAATATATTTTAAAAGAGTTTAATTTTTTTCTTTATTTACCAAGGTTTACCTTATTTGCAGAAATGCAAGGAATAATATTAAATGTTTTTTTCAAATTTTGTGGACAATTATTACTCGAATCAAACACCAATAGT
>BMAO01017358.1:0-30353 GCA_019973975.1 Trichonephila clavata
AAACTGGCTAGCCCATAGGAGTAACTAGTAATTATTAATCTTGCTCTTAACTTAGTATTGGTAATGTAATTATTAAATACATTTTCGGTACTGATGCATTTATAAGTATATTATATCAGTGTAAATGTGTATTTTACTTTTATTATATCAGAATGCATTGTTTTCTTTCCGTTCAGTAGTTTTATAATTTTTTGAGTTTTCTCCTTAAGACTTGATTTCATATAAAGCTCCCGGTATGGATATATTATAATGGGTGAAATTTTTTACTAGCGTTAACAAAAAGCGTTACGCTGTGCTCTGCGTATGCGCCAAGTTAATGTTAGAAGTAAGAACTTTTTCTTCTTTATTAAAATTAAGTTGATTCTCTCTCTCTCTCTTTTCTTACTGAAATCAAGCAAAAATAATTACAGAATCGGAAAGATTACTTATTTCGCTACGATTCGGTAAAATTGTTTTTTACTAAACAACGAAATTTTGCATTTTTTACAATTTTTCTAAGATGAGTCAATATCGACGCGTTTTTATGAAAGGAGTTTTTCAATCGTCCTGTACGAATTTCTTACCATTGTAATGTGAAACGTGCCCAATTCCTTCTACCCTGTGACCCAGCTAAAGGTTTAGAAGGAATTAAAGTATCATTGGACATGATAAATTCCAATTATTTTATTTATCACTCTAATCGACTCCAACACAATTCAGTCCAGCAACAGAGAGAAGAGACGTTTAGGGAATATGTTCCATAGAGCTTCACTTCTCCTTAATATTACTTTACAAAGAGCTGACCGTATTTAATGTCCACCTAACAACTTAATACTTTAAACATCCACGTAATATGAAGTTGATAGTACCTAAGGCAGTCCAACTTATCTTTAACCTTTTCTGAGTATAATCTTTTACAAGGCCTTTTTAAACCAAAACTGGTAATCAACACCTTGTAATTATTCTGTACCTCTTGTTAGCTATTCTAACATTCATTAAATATTCACTTCACTTCCAATTCTCTTTCACTTCTAATCCCTTCACAATTCACTAACTCGCTAACTAGGAATATATATAAAGAACTTAATCTGCATATTTCGCTTCCTTTTTTTGGAGAAGATTGGTTAAAATTTGCTGGGCCCAAAAGAATACCCAAAAGGACTTGTTAATTGAAAGTCGTGTATAGATCCGTCACAAATGTATTCAAGTTATGTGCTAAAAAGTTCATAAGATGTTCTTTTTGAATCAGTGATTTAAATTATAAAATGCCGAAAATTTAATTTTTGCGATTTATCAAAAAATACTCAAAATTCTAACTAAACATTTAATAACTTCGTAATTTATAAAAATAATCACAGGAAACTTTTTTCTTTCAAGTATCAAACAGTTTTACCCGTATTTTGTTCAAAGACTGAAACAATTAGTTAAAAATTACCGATTTTAAAAGCGTTTTTGTGTTTATGGTCTAATACCCTTTTACAAAAAATTATTTATGCTGTTTATTTCGTACATTTTTTTGTTTAAAAATTACCGTATTTTCTTGTCTGTGTGGGAAATTTGAAAATTATTCTTTAAAAACCAATTCCTCAAAAAAATTAAAACTTTAAAAAAAATCCATAACTACTTACTAGCGTTTCTCTTTTTAGCGTAATTGACGTGGAAAATCGGTTTTCGAGCCAAGCGAAACTTCATGTCCTAGCTCTTTCGACAAAGAAGTTGACTATAACAACTGAAAATCGCCAAATTTGGTGGTATGTATTTAATACTGTTTTGGTGCGTTGAATAGCCAAGTAACGAAGCATGATTATCAAAAATAAACTTTTAATTCAACAACATAACCAATATACCCTGTTAGAATATTCTCCTTGTAGTGATATCCTCATAAGTCAGTAACAGAGACCCCGGATAGACGTGACTACTTTTGTGTAGGGGTTATGTTACTGGGATTTGGATCTATAGGTCGCAGATTCTTTACTTCGGACAGGCACCCTTCAATGAGCATTACTTAAAAGGAAAAAGTGATCGATTCAAAACTGTTATTTAAAACAATAATAATTATTCTATATTTTAAAATTTAGCATTATATTTACTCTAAAAAGTTCCATTAATAATTATTTTTAGGACATTTGATCTGTTATTATTTTTATTTCTTTTTTTGTCGCTTTCAATAAACTTGATTTTTGTTTTAGTGTAATTTTTTAAGCAAGTGGTTGTCACTTGAATTTGGAAAATGATTATTGATAAACAATTTTATTATTTCAAATCTCAAGAAAGAAACTATATTATTATAAAATAATAAGTATGTTGGTTTTTTTATAATAGATTTTACATTGGATTCATTTCCGTTTTTCCGTAATAATTTCTTCAGTTTGTCAAACAATCTCTGTATTTATGAAGTACGTAAAGAAACAATTGAAAGAGTTAAGTGTTGAGACATTTCTATCATTTTGATTTTCTTCTTACGTAATAAATGTACATAATGGAAATTTAAAATCTATTTTACTATTTGAAATTCTAAGTATTCTAAGTATTTCTGAGTATATATAACAAAGAATGGGAGTTTAAGGCCTTATCACACGTACACGTTTGGTGCAATTTTTGGTCCAATTGGTGCAAGTCTTACTCCGTTGCCATAGCAATGGATTTCGAACAACTTTTTGCCAGTGAGCTGAGAAAGTTGCTCCAAATAAAAAATGCTTGAAATTCCAACCAATAGGGTTCTTCGGTGCTCTACGTAATAAATAAGATGGCGGTAATTATTAGCTTCACATCAAATGCATCAGATTTGTCGTATGATATTTTAATGGTGTACAATATTTTGAACAGAATGATGATCCATTTCTCTCTTTTCCCCATAAACAAAAGCGCGAGCGAAATAAAAGGAATAATATTGGATGGTCGTTTTCAAAGCAGAAAAATCGGTGAGTAATGTTTCAATGTGAAGAAAGAGCGCAGCTGACGTCACAGCATATTATTTTTTTACGGTAACCTTTCACCATCAGATTGGGCTAAAAGTTGGGCTAAAAAATATGCATGAAAAATTTACGCTTGATACCGCCTTTAGCATATACGGAAGGTGATTCTAAATTTCTGAAGAACGAGTATCATGTACTTCCACTCATTCTTGGCGGTGATTTCAATATTGATTTCGATAAAGATGAAGAAGTAAGATTAGTACAATTTTTAAAATCAAAGCTTAGATTCGATTTTGTTTCTGGTTGAGCACTGGGGATGACTTGGTACAACCATTGATGTGATTTTTTCACGATTCGTACATCCAATGTATCTACCGACGTTCGCGTATCATATGTTAGTTGCCCCAAGCCTTTTTCCAGTGATTAATAATTTCGAGAGTATTAATGTAATTAATACTCAAAGTGACATTAATAGTGAAGTCAATCAACATTCTCAACAATGTATTCCTATACTATGAGTAACCCTACTATGATACTATCAGTAACTCAAAACTATGATTATTTTACCCAATCAACATAAAAATGTAAATAGAATAATGAAAATGCTTAAATAACTTAAGTATTATGAGAGTTCCGTATATTAACCCTATTTGCCTACTACATAATCAAAGACAACCGTACTTGAGTGGTCTGATCGTGACTGGCATGTTAGGAGTTTGAGCCCAGAACCACTGAAGACCCGCCGTTTAGAGGAGCGATGCACGCTAAATCTGTCGAGAGATCAAACATCCTCCCTTTGGTGTGGTGTGGTAGTTAAGAGTAGGGGTGCCAGCTTAGGTGTCGTCCTCGTCACTTGACCTTGGTTCAAAATTACGTCGCCAAAAGCCCTCGTGTAGCTGAGCAGTGCGACGTTAATATTCACTCTCCCAGTCGTGCGTCGGAGCTGACTCACGCATTTTTTTATCTTTTATTTTCGACTTTTCGTAATACTCGCACCCCCCCCCCTGCTTATATAGTTATGTCCCCTACGGGGGATATGCCTCACAATATGAGAAACGCCGATTTAATCGCATGCCCTCCACGTCATCCACACAGTCGAGTTCTTTTTAAAAGTTGGTGGTATTCAAAATAGTTTGCCTCTTCAGATTAGATTTAAAAATTTTATGTGTATTTTAATAATAAAACTAAAGTTTTATGAGAGGTAATTTTTAAAATAATTTTAATCATGCAGGAAACGACTTCTTTTGTAGGTTTCTCAAATGTAAATTGTTTTTCTTCCGTCCTTTGATTTTACTGTTGGAGCAGACCATACAATCGTTGTTTTGTCTTTCAGGATTATATTAAATATGCAGTTTTCCATCAGATCTATTTTCTGCACCTGATTTTGATGTTCGTTTGTTTTTCCATTGCTTATCAAAAATCTTCTCACCTGAAAAGGACTAATTCACACTATACAGTTTAGGTGGGTTAGTGGTACCAATATGAAATTTCGCACATTTTGTAGTGAGAAACTCACTAGCTTAAATAACTTCTGTGGAAATGTGTTCATGTTGTTGCTAATAGCATCTGTCTGACGATGTCTAATCAAGGTCCACGAAATTCATCATGGCAAAGGTCTAGATATACGCCTGTCGTTAGCCGTAGCTTTGAGCACCATGCAGGTGACAGTACGTTTTGGTTCGGTTCCATCCGAATTTTGAGGGAAAACACCCTATGAGTGGTTAGGGGCCTCCCCATTTTCTCTTCCTATTCCAACAACCTCACGTGAGAACTTGCGGCACGACGGCTATTTAGAGTACCTAATTACAGCAAACGCAATTTATACATTTGCAAACATACAGGTCTTCTCCGGCATTCAAACCCAGGGCCTACGGCAGAACTGTCAACGTCTCTAGCCACTATACCGGATGGGTGATTGCATGAATATGTAAATATTGTAATTAATATCCTTAGACGTAATAAATTAATAATTTAATTTCACAGGTCTCATCAATTTTTCTAAATCGTCCATCTGAGTTATATTTCTTTTCAACACAGAATATGATAGAATTCCGTTTAGTGGTCTCTCTTCGTCATGGGATTTTTGCCCATTCAAATGTACTAACTATGTGTGTTTCTGGTCACTGCGGAAAATGTTTTCTATTTTTTAAGAAGGATTTTTTGGAATCTTTTAATGCTTTTGAACACAATTTGCTTCGAGATATGTTTGTCCTGTTAGTGTTTTCGCTTTTGAAATGGCGTCAGCCTTTCTTCTAAACTCCAGGAAAACTTTTCTTTCATCTCTTTTGTTTTTAGATTTTTGTGATTCTCTCTTGAGATTCATAAAATATATTCATAAATCCCATTACAAATTGATATAAATCCTGACAACCTAATCGTCTAAGAGCGTTTTTGGCAACTTTCAAATTAAATATTCTTTGTTGAACTAGAAAGTGTTTTCGAAATTTTATTGGTTGTTACACAATATGTCTCTAGACATGTGTTTACTCTACTCATGCTTTGGCCTTTGAAATGGTTACAACTTTTTGTTCTACTCCAGGAAAATTATTCTTTTATCTCCCTTCCTGTTTGGATTTATGGCAGTCTGAGTTGCGTAAAATGCTAAAACTCGCATTGCAACTCAACATTTTTCGACGGACGACTCTATCGCCCAGGAATGAGCGTGTTTAACAAATTCACGTAATGTTTTCCTACTTGAAGTTGAAAAATTTTGGAAATGTTATTGATTTTTACACAGTTTGACTGGAGATAAGATTTTGTTTTGCTTTGTCAATTGTGTTCGGATTCTGAGTTTCTGGTTGCCTTTCCCTCTTTTTAGAATTACGGCTGATTGGTCTACGTAAAAGGCATTTTGACATCCACGTTATGTAGAGATTTGATCTCTTGCGTATTTTTCTACCTTTTCTTTAAATATAAAGATTTCTTTTTTGAAAGTTATTCGGGTTAATCTAAAAATAAACGAATAAGTTTAGATGGGTAAAATATTAAATGTAATACGAAGGACAATATTATATATATATTGTCGCCCATCCAGTATACTGATTAGTGTTGCTGACTGCTGTGTCATAGGGCATGGGGTTGAATCCCGGAAAGGCATGGAAGGGCCTTTGCGGCATGGAGGGGGGATACTCTAAATAGCCGCCCAGCCTTAAGTCCTCTCGTGATGTAGTTGGAAGGGGAAGAGATGTGAGAGATGCCTGACCACCTCCAGGGTGTTCTCTCTCAAAATTGGTAATTGAAATAAGCCAAATTGTACTGCCATTTTCATGGTGCTCAAGATCACGGCTAATGACAGGTGTATGATCTAGCCCTTTGCAATGATGGATTCCGTGGGCCTGAATCTGTCATATGTGAATCTGGTGGCATTAGTAACAACACAATAACAGGAAAATCTCAAATCTTTTGATAATTCATCGTAACATATGGTCTTAACATAAACCCGTATCCTCAATGGTGCCCTACGTTTTTTAGATGTACAGATTGTTGGGTAGTTTTTTAAAATTTATCATACAGAAAACATAAGGATCACTAACAATTTTATTTCAATAGACAATTTAGATGTAAATTTATTCAGAATTTCACTTTCCAACTTTTTTTTAAACAAATAATAGTTCATGGGGGAAAATATGCTTATTTTTCTCTTGAGGTTAACAAAGTTTTTAAAGGGTATCTAATTTCTTGTCTACGAATATTTATTTTCCAAATTTTTTACACTAGTGTTCTAAATTGTTTTCAGATTGTATCATTAAGATTCAAATGAAAATAGTATTCCAGTTTTAAGGAATAGAGCTATGAAAAGTATTATTGAATTTAAAAGTTACTAAGGTAAGTCGGTACCCCCTATCCCGCTAATGTTAAATTGAGCATTTTTATGTGCCTTTTTCTCATAAAATATTAAATGTACAGACTTAAATTTTTTTCTGTATATTAATTAGACTTTTTTATTTAAACTGAAGTGAACTTTTTCAAATATATTGTTTAGTTTTTTCAAAAACTTTCATCGTAATGTATCACTATGAATTTTTTGAAAAATGTCATTTTTTTTCACGATAACTGACTTTTACAAAAATATTATGGGTATATTAATAAAAGTTCACTTCAGTATATATATTAATATATCAGTAATATTCAGTGAAGATTGCAAGTGCTTCCGTTGAATAGGGTTCTGAGAACATGGTACACGCATTTTTAAAAACACCGTTTTGAGATAATTGCATTTTTATTATAAAATGTCACTTCATCAAAAAAATTATGAATTACAATCTGTATTTGCACTATTTTTTTAAATATTAGCTTATTCTCAATAACTTTTAAGACTTTTTACTTATTTCTTTTACTTTGATTTCTCAGAAAATACATGTATAGCATTTTTCACTTTTAATCTATCGAGATATTTTATAGCATTTGAATCATTTTTCTCAAATTATGCATCAATTTTTGAAGAATTTTTAGTTCTGATACATTACTGTCATCCAAGATGACTATAAGTATCATAAATACCACGTAAAAATGTGTCAATACATAAAAATATGGCTTTGGTAATACATTATTATACGACATTTCGAAAAATTTCATTAGTGTTTTATAAATTCAAATGTAAACACAATTTCTTAAAGTATCAGAATTAAAAGGATTCTTAAAATATTACATAAATGGTATCCAAAACAACAACAAGAAAACTGATTTTATGTTTTTAAACATGAAATTTGTGTATTTTTTGTATGTAACAAGTTTTGTGCAACGAAAAAGGGCATTGCATTTTGGGATATATTTATGTCCCTTTTACTAAGAAACTATTGAAAACAAAGCTTAAAAATTTGTGTGTACATTAAATAAACATTTATCTTTATACAGAAGTGAATTTTTTTTTAAAAAAATTGATCAGTATGTTTAAAAATGTAATTTTGTAGAGTAGAATAATGAATTTTATAAAAATTTTCCTTTTCTATGTTACGACATCTGCTTTTCAGCTAAATGTCTGAGGAATATCTCAAAAATTTCACTTCAGTATATATAATATATATGCAATATAAAATAAATATTTCCAGTTCATGCATACAATTAATTTTTGAGAAAGAAGACACAAATTAAAAAATATAATCTATATAAGACAGTAATACATGATTATATGGCACTTCGAAAAATTTCTTTAGTGTTTTGTATATTCACATGTAAACACAATTTCTTTAAATATAAGAATTTAAAAGATTATATAAATATTACATAGATAGTATCCAAAACAACAAGTAAACTATTTTTGTGTTTTTAAACATGAAATTTATGATTTTTTTTGTATGTAACAAGCTTCATGCAACGCATTTTGACATATATTTGTGTGTGCATTAAATAAACATTTATTTTTATACAGAAGTGAAATCTTTTTTTAAAAAATTGATCAGCCTGATTAAAAGAATAATTTTTGCAGAGTACAATAAGGAACTTAATAAAAATTTTCCTTTTCTGTGTTACGACATATGCTTTTTAGCTAAATGTCTGAGGAATATTTCAAAAATTTCACTTCAGTATACACAAGAATATATATGAAATATAAAATAAAAATTTCCAGTTCATGCATACAGTAAATTTATAGAAATGATAAAACACAGTTTAGAAAAGAAAATTTTCAGAAAACAGTAGCTTTTATATAAAATTTTACCTCATCAAAAAGATCTTGCACTGTAGCCGGTTTTTACCTTATTTTTCTTAATATTATCTTCTTTTTTCTTTTATCTTTTCTAATTTTCTTTGATCATCCAGAAAAAGCATGCTTGCTTTCATTAATTTTTCTCTATCGAGAGTTTTCATGTCACTTACCGAATATTCTCCAGGTCCTACTGCCATTTACTGAAGTTTTTGTTAATTTGGATACATTACCATCATTAAAGGAACAAACAGCATTATAAACACCAAGTGAAAGTGTTTCAATGTGCACAAATGTTGTTTTGGGAACCGTGATAAAATGACATTATGAAAACTTTCATTCGGGTTTTGTGTTTTTCGATGCAAAAATTATCTCAACAAATCAAGCTGGGAAAGATATCTAAATATAGAACTCATTGCTACTACAACAGCAACCGGAAGACTTTTTATGTTTGTAAGATTTACCCGATTCTTCAGCCTGTTTATATCCATGAATTTTCACCAACAGGTCAAAAACAATGTTTTAATGTGCCCATTTTTTTCATATACAATATTTCGAAAGAATATTGACATTTATCACCTTACCTGTATGAATGCTGGTCACAGTAACTGCACCATTTGATGATGTGAAACCGCATTTCTGCCATGTCCACAATATTATTATTACCTTCATTTTCACAAATAGCTTCCCTCGCAGCATTTTGAATGGACTCCTCGTAAACAAGTTTTACATCATTTGAGATTCGCTTACCGTAAGGAGAAAACCTTGTAGGTGGTTGCCAAAGATTCATTATGCTGCAAAACATTCTCCCAGCTTCTGCACATCTCCCAATGGAACACGCAGCATATACAAACCTGGTATTTATTGTGGCAATTTGCATTCCTTCATGAATACTTAAAAAAGAGAATTCTACATCATATGGACAAGCACAACATTTCAGGACAAATTTCCAGCCCAAACTTACCTTTTAAAACTTGCATGTCTAAACCTCTTTTACACATTTTACAATGAACTTAATTCTTGAAAGCAAATGCAAGAATATTTTAATTAATGATGGTATTTTTAATACTTACTTTAATAAGAAGAAAAACTCTAATCCAACTTTATTTTGCACATGTCTCCTTTGAGTCCTGTGTATGTCAACCTTGAGGATATACATTACTCTTTTAGTATTTGAAGTACTGTTACTATGATTATTGAACTATTACTATGTTACCTTCTTAAAATCCCGTAAAGCACCTTCTTCATCCACAGTATACCTTTATGTTTTTTATGTTTAGCCAATAAAGAAACAAAAACTTTGAAATTTCAAAATTTCCGAATTTTAGAAATTTTATATATTTAATTTAAAAACCCAAACACACACGATAAAAACGTGTATGCGCTCCAAAATAGGTAAACAACCCTGACGGTTACGCTTGCAGTTAATCTACAGTTAATTGCGTATGAATAAATAAAACAGAGAGTGGCTTTGGAAAAGCTTCCCAGATTTAAGAGGTCAATGTTTACATTTCTATCTGTCAAAGGGGGCGTGGCTAATCAGCTGATTATTTTTTGAAAATCATTTTAACATACTTTTAATTAGTAAAATGGCAAGTACGGTACATCATTGGAAAGGTCCTGATTTGGGGATTTTAGAAATATCAAAAACTCAAAATCGACTTCCCGAAGGTGTTTACCTTACTGACTCCCCTTAAGACATCTCTGGGTATAGTACGTAAATACCAACAGATATATAGCATGATGGATTCATGACTTTGTGTCGTTTGTGTCACACACAGACCCTATCATTAACATCAGGGAAAAGAAATATTGACCTGCCTGGACTAGACAATCCTACAACCTGTTTTCATGCAGTAAGCGTCTAATTTTGGCATTCAGTAACCCAATTAAGTCCTTTTCTTCTATTTTGCAGCAAAATTAAAGTTACACTGTTGATCAGGGGCTATTATCTAATTCGTAATGCCAATTTGGGTTTGGATACGCATCGCAATGATCATGAATTTGGATTGTTTTTTTTTATCTTGATCATATTTGACGGTTCTTTTAGCAAGTATTACGTGTTTCGTTTGAAAAGGTTATTTTGTGAAATTTCAATTATTTATTCTCACATAAAAAAAGTATAAGAATAATATAGAATTCTAAATTAGTTTAATAGCTAATTGCAAAATAAATAAGCGAAATTTAATTCATGGGTCCTTTAAATATTTCTGAAATAAAGTTATAAAGATCTTAAAACTTCTTTTTTCATATTATTCTACTAAATATTATACTAATCTTAGTATGAAAAAATTAGGAATTGTACCTAAATCATCATATTTGTAAAGCATAATGCGCTACTCTAGTTCAAGTAATATTTGTTTACATTAATTCAACCAAACCAAAACTAAAATCAAGTATGTATGAAGAAAATGCAAATAACGACAACAAAAAGTACAAAAGCTCTTTTTAATATGCTATTCAACTATTATGGTCTCAACATTTTTTATAATTAATAAATATAAAGACTTCGAAAATGAAATGTAGTTTCTAAAATAAAAAAAATAGTAATAACAAAGCATTTTAAATATGCTTTTCTACAACTCTCTGAAAAGTTCGTCACAAAGTTATTCAAAACCTTTTATCTATTTTTATTCATATTCAGTACTTCAGTCAAAAGCTTAATTTTTCCACAAACCTCTTATGTCTTCCGTTAATAGGTTTGTTCGCTTCTTCGAGAGTAAAAACTCTCGTCCTCCTATTAACAGAGAAAAGCCTCGAATTATCAAGCGAATCGATGGCGATGGCAGCCCCCTCTATCGATCGATGCTTAACCTCCGGCTCTATTGACATTCTGTTGATTTGACAAGTGGAAACTCTTTTTGTACAATCTCTTTCTCTTCACTCACTTTTAACAAAAGAAATTGTTTGCCGTAATCGTTATAAGAGCTCGCGTCTGCAACTTTGCCTCAAGGGAAAAGTGCCTAGATGTAAAGCACCTATTTAATTAAAATGTTAGATCTATTCTTTAAAAAAAGGTAGAAAGAGACATAAGTGTGTACATTTTGGAAACGAAAACTCTTGAAAATTTTGCGAAAGAAGGCGTGAATTGAAATGGAAAATAATATCTGTCATCTTCCAAATAATATTTGTCGTTCTACAAATATAAGTAACGTCACTTCAGACGAATAGTTAAACAACTTTTTTTTAATTTTAATGAATCAATTAATAGTTATTTTTATAAAATTCTTTGGATAGTTTGGTTCGGCATTCCTGCAGCTCACACATATATATAATTTCTCCTGATAAAATTAAACTAAAAGATTTTTTACTTATCTTTCTAATGGGAATTTATTTTAAATCTTCGGCAATGCTATTTTGTAGTTTTGTATGTGCAATATTAATTTAAGCAAAATAAGATATAAGATTTAAATCAAGAGATTTTGATTTTTCTCATATATACAGGATGTATAGGAAAATTTCTTTAATCTGAAAATGCTTGCGAACGAGGAGAGTTACAGCTATGCAAGATTGAGGTCAAGGTGTAGTAAGGCAACCACACCGGACCAATGCGAACTACAGCAGCGCCCCTAGGGGTGAAATATGGAAGATGGGCATTGCACATCAAAACGAAAGGAGATAGAGGAAAACTTCCAGTTAGAAAGAACATCAATTAATTAGGACGAAACGATATTTGGTTCTCACGCGTTGGATAAATTGTCGCCTGTGTACCCAAAAATATCCGAAATCAATGCACTCCATTATGTGTGAACAATGGAGTGAACAAACAGCAAATCCTAGCGAATAAGGTCCGGTGATTGTGGAGGCCATTCGACATTACCACCATTCCCCGTAATTTGGTGTCCAAAACAATTTTTGTAAAGGTTTCGCACTCCAGCTGTCTACCATTATGTTGGAAAAACAAGGACCTTAATGCGGACAGGGGATTATCATCTATAAAGTAAGATATGATATCTTGCATTAGTTTGAGAAACCTCTGTCCGCTTAATGCTCTTCCGTAGAAACTGTCCCAATAAATGATTCTTCCTAATACCACGCCACACGTTAATGAATCAGCTGAGTGTCTGGTGGAAGTCCTCACGAGGTATTTTCCATTGCCCGGTAATGGGCATTGTGTCAGTTTACTAATTTGCACCTTGAAGCAGTGCCGAATACAAGATCAACGGTGAACTCTTAGAACATATTTGACATTGACTTGTGATTACATAATGACAGTTTGCTTTTGCGTTTTTTGTGTGTTATGTTATTAAACCATATTGGCGTATTTTACGAAATAAATTGTACTATTTCATCATATATATGGCTATTTCTTTCAAACGTTCACACAGAATGGAATACATTAATTTTTTCTACAATTTTAAGTATACAGGCGCGGCAGTTTATCCTATCCGTGAGAACCAAATGTCGTTTCGTACTAATTAATTGGGACTCTAAAATTTTCTAACCGGAAGTTTTGCTCTATCTATTTTCGTTTTCGATTTGGATTATCATCATCTAAATTGCGTCGTAAAGGGTCAGCTGTAGTTTGTAGTAGTCGCTTTACTATGCATACAGCTATTACTCTCTTCACTAGCATAATTGTAAATTTTTTTTTGAAATTATTTCCATGTTAAAGGGACTTTCCTATGCACCCTGTATACATCCAATTTTATTTTTCAAGAACTTCTTTTGTGCGCGATTTCGATTTAACATGAATATAATTTTGATTCTCTTTTTAAGCAACTTAATTAGATTGAACATGGTCGACCTAAATTCCGAGAAGAAAATTTTGCTTTATATTTATTTTTATTACAGCAACACTAGAGACGGGGAATGTGATGTGATTCACATTGTGAGAGTTCTCCGAATTTTATAACCTCAACATGGAATTTTGTCTGCTTCGCGAATATCAAGATATCGAGCTCATGATACCAAACACAACGATTAAGAATAAGAAAACAGGAAAGAATGAGAAAACTAAGAATGATACACGATGAGGCGATATTATAATGATGCTCGAACCTCCAACTGATTGGTGAACAAGCGGCTGGGACTGCCTTTAACTGTATTACTAACATTATTCCTCCAAGGGAAAAAGCATATGCTCAAAGGAACGAAGACTTTTAACGTCGTTATATCAGCAATAATTCATGAAAATTAGCCCTCTAGCTTTCACCAATGAAGCATGAAGGCGATTACTAGGACAATTCTAGTGATAGTAGTAATATTGTAGCTTTGCACAATTATTTTATTGCCCAAAAGTGCCAACGAATAAAGTCTTTTCTGTAGCGCAACGTACACCTCCGGAGCTTCCACATCGTGGGAGAGAAAGGGAGGAACAGGATTCTGTGGGGCCTAAAGCCTGACTGACGCCAAGTATGTATTTAACTATTTGTAAAATATTATGGTTACACAGGACTCTTTTTCCAAAAAACTTTTTGGAGACACAGTAACAGTAAACATAATTTATGGTTTACATTCAGATTATTAAGTTGATTCTGAAAGTAGAAAATCAGTTTGCCAACAATTTTTTTATAATTTAAAAAATTAAGAATTAAAAATTTTTTTTTTACTTTTATATAATGCTCAATTTTTAATTTTTTAAAGTCATTTTGAATTATTTACATTTTTTAGTTTATTGCGAACAAAAGTTGGTGTGGATTTGAAAATCTTTTCCCTTGTTGTTTTTTAACAATTATTTTGATAGCTGAACCTGGAAAAAATACGAAATATTTTAAAATATGAACTTAACCTTTTTTAAGGAAATAACTAGAGATCTAAGACCAAATCTATACTAACCTTTATAGAACATACGTTTGGGAATATATACAAAAAAATTTCATGACTCTATCCTGAACAGAAAAAAAAGCCTTAGGGATTAGAAAACATTCATATCTTTAAAATTTAAAGTCAGAAAAAAAACACACATTTAAAAAGTTTGTAAAATCAGCCGGCTGAGTGACGTGGTTGGTTTGTAGCTGGCCTTCTGAACCCAAGGTTGTGGGTTCCTCCCCGCTTCAAGTAGGTGGAATTTCGTGATGCAGAAAATCAACAGCGGCCCTCTCGTGTGATTATACGGCATGTAAAAGATCCCTAGAGTTAGTTTTCGCCTTCGCATTTTCTTAACAGGAAAAAAGTAATGATTCGACATTTAAGTTATAAAATCTATTTTTTAAAAAAAAAATTGACCTTCAAAAAACTCCAAATATAATCAAACATAAAGATTTTTAGTAAAAAAAAATTAAAATTAATAACCATTTTACCCCAAAAGAGTTAATTATGCTCAAAATATTTTTAATTACTTAAATTTAAGAGAGGAAAAATGCTTTATAAAATGAAACCGAAACCAAAACCTCAGCTCAGAAAACTTCAAATACCTTAAAAAAAAAACTAATTTGTTATAAGGTCTAAAATTTGGTGGCAAGCTTCCCAATACTATCCACCGCGCGCAAAAAAAAACCCCTGTATTTTTGAACTTTATAGGGTATTGTGTTGCCTTAAAGGCAAAACCTCATTTAGCAGGGGAGTCTAAAAATTCTCCGCTATGCCACTGAGTCTTTTCACGCGTAAATCATATATTACTTTGCCTAACTTTTGTGTTCATAAATAAGTGACATATTTTTTTCCTTTTCAAATGCTAATTTACTTTGTATGACTCATATGCAATCTTTATGAAATATAATGGTTACGATTTTAACATGAAAACTCATTGTTTTTTGTATTATTTTTGTTGTTTCTTAAGACTAAAACCAATATCTTTTTTTCCATACATGTAATATATTTTTTCATGCAAATTCTCTTACACGCACTCATCGGGAACGTATTTATTATGTAAAAATAAAATTAAAGAGTGTGTTAGGATGGGTCGAATTTTTTTTCCTTTTTCGATCGAAATACCCTATGAAGTCGCATTTTGTCTAACAAGGGAGGGTACGACTAAGGAAGTTCATTTGGGGACGAGACTTGGTATAATAGTAGTACTCCATTAGGGTGTTCAGTCCTCAATGTATTAGCCCAAAATGGCCTGTCAATTCGGAGAGAATAGCCTTCAAAGTTCATGCTTAGCTTTTATACAATTAAGTTTTAAACTTCTCCAGGGACCCAATGGCCCTGGTGCCAAAGCACCTGCTTTCTACGCAGAAGGATAGGGTTCGAATCACTCGACAAACTTTTTTTTCCAATTCATTTAACTATTTTTTAAATTAAATAAATTTATTTATTCAAAATTAAATGATATTTCATGTAATTATTTTGCATTTTATAAAGTAAAATAATTACTGTAATTATATTAATATGTGTGTCTATATTTTATTTTATATAAATATATTTTTATATTAATAAGTAATACTTATAATGAAATAATATAAAAAATATTAAATGATATTTTATATAAAAATTAAGTACAAATAATTGTATAATGTGAAATACAATATAATATAAATATATTATACAATATATTATTATTAAATTAATTATTTTATAATTAATATATTAAAAATAATATATGTATTTTATATATTATTACTTGAATTATTTTATAATTATATAAAATACTAGCCGTTACCCACCCGCTTCGCTGGGTATTTCATGATGTTTTATAAAACTACTAATATCTAAGTCCTATCATTAAGAATTCGATTGTATTGAAAAACATACTTATACCTGTAACTGTCGCTTCTTGATAAAAAAGGGGGGGGGGGCAGAACTCATCTAATTTGTATTTTCTTAAAATCTCTGAAATTGAAGTATAGAATGATGTTCGCATTTTCGTAACACTACAATAAAGTGGATTCCCGCAAAACCAATTTTTGCGGTGGATCTCTACTCTGTAAAATAAACATGCAAGCCAAATCTAACGGGAAAGAAACGAAATTTTTACTATCAATACCCCCGTTATCTCGTTGACAGTCGTTTTGCAAAATAAACGTTCTTGGCGGATTTCAATTCAACAAAAGAAAAATGTGAACCAAATTTCATTATTATAGTCCTTGTAGTTCGAAAGAAGGAATTTTTTTGTCAGTACGCCCCAAATCCTGCTCCCACCAGGAGTTGATTTCCGTAAAATACATTTTTAGCTGATCCCTATTCAACCAAAAAAACATGCTTAACAAATTTCAAGACTGTGCGTCTCATAGTTTAAAACTGGGAATAACTATTTATAACGCCCCTTGAGCATCGCAACGTCACTTGGGGGTCTGTTTTCACAAAACCCATTTTGCAGCGGAACTGTACTCTATGAAAGGAGTTTGCTTATCAAATTTGAAGACTGTGCGCATGTAATAAATTAAAAATAGAAAAAATTATCTATAACGCCCCTTGAGCCCCCGCAGCACCACCCTGGGGTCAATTTTCACAAAACGCATTACATAGGGGATCTTTAATCCATGAAAAGACCCTGATCATCATATTTTAAGATTGTACGATCAGTAGTTTAAAAATGGAAATAATTATCTATAACGCCCCTTGAGCCCCGCAACGCCACTTGGGGGTCCATTTTCACGAAACGCATTTTGTAACGTATCTCTATCCTATGAGAGGAATCTGCATATCAAATTTCAAGACTGTGCGTTTAATAGTTAAAAATTCGAAATAATTATTTATGTCCCCCCTTAACCCCCGCAACACCCCTTTTTGTCAATTTTCTCCCAAAAAAATTTTGTAACGGATATTTACTTCTTGAAAGAAACATGCCTACCAATTTTCAAGCAGGTAGGTCAAGTAGTTTCAAAACGAAAATATTTATCTATTACGCCCCTTAATCCCCCGCAACGCCACTTGGGGGG
The DNA here is from genome assembly GCA_019973975.1 of Trichonephila clavata. Lineage (NCBI taxonomy): Eukaryota > Metazoa > Arthropoda > Arachnida > Araneae > Nephilidae > Trichonephila > Trichonephila clavata. Next base: position 17,298 of record BMAO01017358.1, read on the forward strand.
CTATTTTCCTCAAACCCATCTTGCAGCTGTTCTCTACTCTATGAAAGGAATCTATTTATCAAATATAAAGACTGTACGTCTAATAGTTTAAAATTGGAAATAATTATCTATAATGCCCCCGTAAGGCCACTTGGGGCTCGATTTTCACCAAACTCATTTTCTAGCGGATCTCTACTCTATAAAAGGAATCTGCTTACCCAATTTCAAAATTGTACGTCGAGTAGTTTAAAAATTGAAACAATTATTTATAACGCCTCTTGACCCCCCGTAACCTCCCTTGCGGTTTGAATTTCGTAAAATTCGTTCTTAGCTGATCTCTACTCTATGAAAGGACCCTACCAAATTTCAAGCCTGTAGGTTGAATAGTTCTGGAGATATCGTTATTAGTCAGTCAGTCAGTGAGTGAGTCGCTTTTCTCCTTTATATATACATAGATTTAACTAGCTTTTACCCACGGCTCCACTCGCGTTGATGTCTTTAAATCACTGTCAAAGTCGTAATCAGTATCATTAGAAAGTAAATAATATAGTATAGTAATTTTTTTATTGCTTGACTGGAACCAATAAAATTTAAAAATTGTAAAATTGAGCTTAGTTTTAAAAAACTGAAAACGTAATTTATTATAATAATTAACAACAAATATTCAATAATTTAAACTATTAATATTTTTAAAAATCGAAAGTATCTATGTCTAATATATAATTCCTCTTTAAAAGAACTTAAAACAGAATATTATTCTAAGATGCTACTGTATACCATATTATATGTTCTTCCGTCTGCTGCAAATAAGTGAAGATTTGGGCATTGGACACACCGACCAGGCTACATATAGTTGGCCATGGGGAAAACATTGCTTTTCCAAAGGCTATCTGAAATGTTAGCTTTGTTAATAGCAACAGTAAAACTGGAAATTGAACTTGTTTGAATTGAAACGGTAGGTCAGTGGGGATACTTGGAATTCGAGGTATGATAACACTATCCTTTTTCATGACGTGTTCAAATATTGGCACCAAGTATATTCTGCATCAGTTTTGTGATCCAAAGCCTCGTTCCTTTACATAGTCGAGGAGCATCTAGATTTTGCAAAACTGGTACATTTAGTTTTAATTGAAGTTTATGCGAGGGTACACCTGGAAGTTCAAGTGAATTTAAGAACTCCGTGGGATATGAAGTATTTTGTTCTTTATCCATGATCGTATACATTGATAAATATTTCTTCAATTCCCCCCTCCCCCGCACGTCGTTTAAATTTTCAATGTTGATTTTATGGACAATGTCATTGATAGGCGCCAATATTGATCTTGCGCGCAACCACTGATACCAATTTAAATTTTGTTGCAAGCCCGGGTAAATTTAAGAAATAAGATTTACATCATTTTCTTCAACATTACAAAATTCTCTGGAAGTAAAATATAACCCCCAGCATTTGCGTCCAAACATCCATAACCAATTTTCAATTACGTCTCTATATAATGTTCCGAATCTACGGAATCCGGAATGTGCAATACGACCGTTGGTCAGTAAAATCGTGGCTATACCAGAAGAAGTCATAGCAACTGCTATCTTCTGGGTTTTTCTGATGGTCATTAATAATAAGTTTAGCAAAAACGTTTTTCCGGTTCCTCCAGGGTCTTCGAGAAAAAAGAGTGCCGGATTCTATTTTACGTAACACTTTATTCTGGAATTAATTAAGGGATAAATTCTGTAACTTGATGCAATGCTATAAAATCGTAGTTTAATTCTCAAGCAATTTCATTATCAAAGCTATTTCCGTCGACACGTCTAGGACTAATCATTCCAAAATCATGTAGCTTCTTCCCAACCATTCTGAAAGCCTTTATTGCGTTTCGTTGTAGATGTGTTCATTGAAAGGCATATTCGGTTGTTTTTCGTCGCAAAATATCTTCCGCCATGTAGTCTTTGTACTTATTCCGAAAATTCAAAGTAATAAATACTTTCAAAACTAATCAAAACTACTAAAGAAATCAAAAGTTTTTATGAAACTGTCAATTAATATTACCATAGAATTTCCAATATCACGCTCGCGCAATTCCCTCAAAAATTTTATTTCGTTTCCCTCTTTAAAAAAAGTGGGAGAAAATTTGCATTAAAATATCTGGGATTGTCGGAATAGAGAACTTCTTAGCCAACTTGGCGATATTTCTCAAAGTTTGAGTTTGACATTTAACAAACGTAACGTAATAAAGTTAGACGTTTAATAAAAAACCATTTAAAAAATTGCTTTTTGTAAAGATGCTAAATTACACTATGTTTCAGTTATTTGTTACAAATGTGAGAAAATTTTTATTCAAATTTCCATTATTGACCCAATGCATAATTTTGCGCCAACTTGGCGGGAAGTAAGCAATGTCAAAGTTTTACCCGCATAGCTCCCGTTCCCTTGGGAATATTGAGATAAACTATACTTTATGTTACTGACTAATACTGTAGCTTTCCATTGGTGAAATAATTTTTAAAATTGGACCAGAAGTTCCCGAGATTAGCCGGAACAAACAGACAGACAGACAAAAATTTTAAAAATTGATTTTTTGATATAAGTACCGTATATACCTTTAAATGCATTTAGTAAAAAGCTGCTAATTTGAAATTACAAACAGACACTTCAATTTTATTTATTTGTATAGATAAGACCTTTTTGAATAAATTTATTGAATTTTAAAAAATAATTAAATGAATTAAAAAAAAAGCTGATCGCGCGCGCGACTCGAACACTATCTACAAATTACATAAATTTTTTTAAAAAGGACTTATTAAATATTTTTATAACTATAAAATAATTAAGTTAATAATACATAAAAAAGACATATATTATTTTTATTATAGGCAGTAGGTACTTTGACAATCGGCCCCTCAGGGGGCTCACATTCTTTAGGTGAGTACGGGTGTCACAATCCCGAGGTGCCCTAGTGATCTTTTCCTTTTCCCACGGGGTTTACTGTCTTTGGTAAACACGGGCTTCACGAACCCGGGGTACCCTAGTGATCCTTCTCTATTTTCGACCCTCTTTCTTGTCATTCAATTCATTCTTTCTTTCTCTTCCCGTCTAGACCACAGATATTAAAACAAATGTTTGGAGCAGTATAGCCGATATCGGCTCTTGCGCCAATAAACCCCAAAATCACTCACTCACTCACTTTGACAATCGGGCCATTGGATAGCTGGAGAAGTTTAAAACTTAATTGTATAAAAGATAAGCATGAATTTCGAAGGCTATTTTCTCCAAATTGGACTGGCCATTCGGGCTAATACATTGAGGGTTGAACACCCTAATGGAGTACTACTATTATACCAAGTCTCATCCTAAAATGAATTTCCTTAGTCGTGTCCCCCTTGTAAATAAAAAAACGAAGAAAAAATATTTCCGCGAGTACATATTGGACATAAAAGTTTTTTAAATGAATATCGTAAGATCATTGTCATCTTGCAATATTCTCTTAGAGTCATGATTCCCGAAGTGAAATTAGATTTATCCATATGAAATAATTCGGGCTCAAATTTTATCATCGCCACTTGTTCAGAATTGGGAGGTTTGTTGTCAATAATTTTTACGCTTCTTTTAGTGCGGCACTTACCGTAAAATCCGGCGTATAACGTACACTTTAAACACCAAAAAGGACATCGAAACTTATCGGTGCTCGTTATGCACCGAGAATAAAAATGATATCTTTAAAAGTAAGTAGAAAAATGAGCATAAGAAAAATTTAGACTTCTAGATATATCAAACAGTATTTATTTAAAAGAAATGACAGACCCTATGAACTTAACAGCCATAGTTCTAGAAGTATACTATTTTTTAAAAAACCCAGGAAAATACCTCGAATAAATGACTTCAAAACATAAAAGCATTGCATACATACATTTAAAATTTTTGCGTAAGAAAAGGGAGGCGCGTTATACGGCGAATGTACCTAAAACTTAAAACATACAGCTGGAAAGTATAGGTGCACCTAATACGCCGGATTTTACGGTAATGAAATCTGAAAAGATAACGCTTTACTTATTGCATTCATAAATAAATATTCATGGGGACGTACCCATTACGGATTCACACACACACACACACACACACACACACACACACACACACACACACACACACACACACACACACACACACACACACACACACACACACACACACACACACACACACACACACACACACACACACACACACACACACACACACACACACACACACACCACACACACACACACACACACACACACACACACACACACACACACACACACACACACACACCACGCAAGGAGCAATCATTCAAAGCGTCAAAATTCATTAAAAGCGTTACGTATGATTTTTTGCGTGAAATTTCACACTATAATTGATCCTACTTAATATTGGGTATTTACGTGTTATCGCAACAATTGCCAACGTTCAAGATTACTCGCCAAGATGGCAACCCTAATTTCGCATGTGTCGTATGCGTTGAATAGGCAATCACATGCTTCTTCTCATATAATGTTGCCAATAGGTTGCGATAATATGTGAATACCAAATATTGTTTTATTATTCCTAGTACAGGAGAGATGATGAAAATGAATTACGAACTTTTTGGTCCTTTTCTATTTTTTATCTGATAAGCATAGTTTTCACTATAATTTTATATTTAATAGCAATTAATTTTTGATATATAAAATAAAAACTTCTTTATTTAATATGAGTTTTAATAAATAGTATTTCTTTTACATTTCTTGTTTATTTCGATGTAATATAAAAAATAGTTACTTAATATGCAATTTTATTTTCAATGCTAAAAACTTCTCTTCAGTAATATAAGTTGGGATTCTCAAACTGTTAACGGACGCAAGATTGAATACGTTTATTTTATAGCCTCGTTTCATCGCTACTGCTGATATTATTTTTGAGGAATTGTAGTTATAAAAATAAATGCGTTCTTTTGTATGCATATCATTTGATAGAAGTAGAATATTTTTAAATGAGGTTAGGAAATTTAAAATGCAAAAGATTCAATGGAATAATGATAAAAGGAGCTCATAACCCATGCATAATGTGAAAGTTCTTGAATTATTTTTCCTACTTTAGAAATCATTTAGCATTTAAAAAAAGCTCGTTTAACTCTCAATTCTTTTATGAATATATGATTTTCAAAACGTTTAAGTTTTCAACCCTTTTTTTGCTTTTTTAGATTCATATCTGTGAAATGTAGGAAGTAAACAAAAACGTTCGAAATTCTTAGACTTCTCTCACTTGCTAATGGTCTGAGAATTGTTTCGGATGAGTCTGAGATTTCAAGCTACCAAAAAAATAAATAAAAGGACTTGAGCGAAACGTACCTTGAATTCCACTTAGGACTGAAGACACTTTGGCATTCGAACTCGACCGCCTGGAGTTTATTTTTGGAAGTTCTTTTTCTATCTATCTCTCTGTCTCTTTTTTATCCCATTCGGTCTGCGGTGCAAACGGTTTCTCAAGTTTGGAGAAGGCAGTGGCGGCAGCAAATTGACTGTCTAGCTTTTCAAGTGACAGCGGCAGGAGACAAACAACTCGCCTTCTCTCAGACTTAAAGCCGGAGAACGTGGAAGGAAATAAAATGGCTTTGCTTGTCATTCGGTTTTTACTTCTGGAATATTTTTGCGGTCGACGAAATGTGTGAAGCACAACCCAAATCTTCCGACCCATAAGGTTTCCAGAAGAAATGGGAAAGAATTCCTTTTTTCTTCTTCTTTTGGCTTCATTAGATCTTTTCTGGAGCTTCACTACTTTCTTCTTTCATCTGTATTTTTTAAAAGTGGCGAAAAGAGTGATATTCTTTACTCAGCAAAAATAAAACTTGTCTGTAACTTAAGATTTTAAGGCAGACATTTTTGTTTTGAGAATCGGTTTGAAGAGTCATTGATGGCCTTCAGATAAAATTGTAAGCACCATCGCTTGTGTATCATGAGCTCATGAGCCATTTCCATCAACTCTGTCAATCAAATAAAATCATCAAATACAACAATGATTAAAGTGTTTTCGTTGCGTGATGTGGAATTTAGGATGAAAGGTTGTAGCTCAAAAGTTTACTACTATAATTCATTACATAATTTAGGTACTAGTACATCATATAATCGCAGTTCGAAGGCAGGAGATGTTTTCAATAGTCTTTAATGTTTTTTAGTGTAATATAATTAAAAAAACAAAGACATTATTGATAAAGCTAGATTCTATGGAATAATATAAGATCTGCTGTGTGACAATATATAGGCTTGCGAGTTAATACGCAACTGAAATTAACAGAGTGAAGTATTACTTTCGATATATATATATATATATATATATATATATATATATAAAGAGAGAGAGAGAGATACGCTGAAGTGCTACTGAATTAGGGAAAGCAAGGGTTATGCAGATTGTGTAGCGCTGCACATCATTTACTACTAGTCATCATTTACTACGCTGTGGTAACTGCATATATAGCGCGCACTACTGTTTTCTGAATTAATTGTTGGAATTTCAGTATGGGTAAAACTGCATGATTTTGATGCATTCGATCGCGGAAAAATTGTAGGTGCACGACTGATGGGCCATTCAATTTCTGAAATCGTCAGACAGCCAGGATTTCAAGGTCGACAGTGTCAAGAGTATACCAAGAATACATGGATGGTGGACAAAAAAATAGCGGCCGGGCAGACTGCAAAGGACAATTAGCCTTGACAGTGCGTGGTGAGAGACGGCTCAGATGTATTGTACGTAGCCAGCGAAGCCAAACATTAGCTCATATTACCACCCAGTTGAACGATGGTGCCAGTCGAGCAGTCAGTAAACGAACTGTGCAACGTTTGCTGCACCGTATGGCTTTCAAGAGCCGTCGACCTATGAGAGTACCATTGTTCAATGCTCGTCATTGGCTGCAAGTCTTACTGGACAAGTCTTGCCAGTCATCTACACACCAGTCTCTGGCAAAAGAGCCCAGAGACTGGTGTGTAGACGACTGGAAACGAGTAGCATGGAGGGATGAAGTCTCGATTCCGGCTACTTAACGACGACGGGAGGCTGAGAATATGACGACAGGCTGATGAAGCCATTGAACTGTAGAAGAGTATGGATGCTCAATAAAGGTCTGGAGTGTTTTTTCGTGGCACTGTTTGGAATTTTTGGTGCTTGTACCAACCTCTCTCAATCCAATTCGGTACTTAAATTTCTGAGTGATCACCTCCATCCGTTTATACTGTTCTGTTACCCGCACGTAATGGAGTTTTCCAGCAAGGCATCTGTACATCTTACAAGTACCGGTTTTCTACTTGCTGGTTGGATAAGCATTCCTCTGACTTTTTTTGGTCATAAAATGGCCACAGAAGCCCAGACTTAAATCCTATGAGTATCTTTGGATGTTTTGGAACAAGTGTGAAAGTCATCACACATCACCAACAAACCTTAAGAATTATGGACAGCTTTAGCCAATATTTGGTGAGTCATTCCCGTCGAACGTTTCCAGAAACTTGCTGAATCTATAGCTCGTAATGAGGCAGCCATTATCAAGGTCAGAGGAGGCAAACTTGTTACTAGATGGTATCCCTAATTCAGAGGCATTTCAGTATATATATATAAATATCGGTATCCATAATTAAACTTGAAATTGTAGAGCAGTCTGTAGTAAAAATTGTACAGCGGAATTTCATGTTAGTTGGTTAATGACAGAAGGAAATGATGAGAATTTTATCGAGAGAGAGAGAGAGAGAAACACAATGAGTTTCACAAACACCTCTAGGTAGCTCTTCACAGCTTTATTAAAGCATATAAAAATCTATTAAAATGTTCGATATACTGTATACGATAGTTTGCTACCATCTGGGAGCGTTAAAATCGCATGCTCAACTGTTGAAAACAGCATGAACTGGGAATGTTATGCAGATGTCGTTCTATATTTTCTTTAAGGTTGATAGAGATGCAACGGTAGACCATGACTTTGAGGTACTCCCACAGCCGCCATCCTGCATAAACACTGTGGTTGTATTATATCGCCTTGCCTGAAGAGCCGGAACAACGGATTGCTTTAACAATGAAGTGTATCGTTAACCGTGACGGTGTACGTCACAGGACCTGCGGCACTGTGCTTTTCGGAAAAAAATGACCCCCAATGAAGGTTGCAATAAAACCGCACCAAACAGTTACACGCGAAGAGTGTAACCCCACCACCTTCATGCTTCAGCATGGAGGTGAGGTGTTCCTTTTCCACATAAATTATTGGGATTAAGTTCATCATTTTTTCATTTACAAACTACTATAGCCCGTCGGAACCAATAATGATACATTTTCTGTCATTCCAACCAATTTTCTTTCAATGTTGAATTTTCTGAAACTAATACCATGAATCTAGTTGGAACGGTGAAGAATGGAGTTGGAGGTGTTCTTGAGTGGGGGTTTAAATCGGCTTCGAGACCCGGTAATTTGGTACTTTTGATGATATTGTGAAACATGAGCTATATTTTAATATTTAAGGAACAATTTTAAATTATTCAATTTGAATTTACCACAATTTGGATACTGGAGATGACTTCATTTTTAACGGGTAATAGCGCCAAGCGCACTGCTCTCAATGTACGCGCCACTGGTGTCTCTATAACTGTTCCCAAATTATGATAATACCCCCCCCCCTCCAAATGATCTGATTTATGCTTAGTATTACATGTGAGAATTTATTTTAAAAAAAGAAGCCATGGCATATAAAAACGTGAAATAAAAACATGATCATAGAAGAATGGAGGAATATCGATGCAAAAATTACAAAACAATTGATGAAATTTATACCAAGACGTTTAAAGTTGTTTAGACGAGCTAAAAGATATCTAAGTACTAAATTAAGAGCCAAAGATACAAATGCATTATTTAAAGCTACTTTGAGATCTTTTTTTAAATGTGCGAATAATTTTGTAGAATATATATAAATTTTTTTTTGATTTTTAATTTTTTTTAAAATAATAATTATACTTTGTTTTAAAAACTGATTACGTTGTTCCATTAAGAAGAAGTTGCAGATATCATAAAAAAATTACAATTCCGATATATTAATTTTATTAGTCGAAAACATTAAATTTTATAGGAAATTGCAGGTGTACGAACACTGTTGTGTGTTCCCTGTATACACTACATTTTAAGCGTATCTTGCATGTTTTATTTGCTACTAATGTCTTAAAAATTTATTTGTGTTATGTTATTTATCTTTATATCAGTTTTTTGTGCTAATTTGACATCGGAGTGCTACGCGCCAAGTTGTTTATGTTCGCCAAGATGGGCAATAACATTACAAATGGTTACCTTGATATTTTATCAAGTAGTATTGTGGTTGCCATGGTGATGACGTATATTATAGTTAAATTTTATTGTTTTTCCGCGATAACCTTATTAATTTCAGACGATATTAATTCAATTTTTTTATAAAATTTAACCATTGTCATTGCAGTTATTCTTTAAGCTACTGCTTCAATCTTCTGCTGTATTTTGTGCTATTTTCGAGAAATGGTTATTTCTAATATCATTGGTGAGTACCAGGATATTTTTTCAAAGAATATGAAGGTTGTGCTTTTAATATTGCTGCAAGTTACGAATTTCCACTTTATTTTACTTTTAAGTAATGCATTTTTAAAAGTTCATTGTTCAATGAAATTTATTAAAGAATTCGAAGTTTTTGGAACATTGGAAGTTATTAGCAATTATTGATTTCTTTTCATTATGATTAATTTCAATATATATTATATAATTGTTTTATGCATAATATAATATAATTATATAATGCATTTATTATTATACATATATTTGTTATTAATTATATGATTGTTATATATGACATAATATAATTATTATTGTATATACTGATATTATTTATTGATTGGTATTGGTTGTTTTCAATATATTCTTATAAGCTTTATTTGAAATATATTTCACTATATTTCTCAAAGCAATTCTTTAAAATTATTTTTCCTGATGATTTGTTACAGCTAAGCCGCCATCTTGGATTCCATATCACTCGAAAACAAGCGCTACTTGGTATAGCAGTCTGAGATATCAAATTAGTTACAGGTTTTGGAGATAATCATGAGTGTTTTTCATGAGTGTAGATCACAGGGTTATTATTGTTAGAAGATGTAATTACGTGGCACAAGTACCAAGTCTAACATGACAGAGAATTTTCTAGAATGATGAAAATTTGAAATATAATAATTAAAAAAAATAGTTTCTTTTTGTTAATAAACGCAGAAAGCTTAGTTTCACAATAGCTCTACTAGTTCTGACAAAAATTTTTTTTTTTTTTGAGAAACAAAAAAGATTACAAATTACACCATACAAAGATGCTTTTCTTGTTTATCTGTAGGGACGGTCTTGCCAAGAATTCCGTTTTAATTTAATTGTAAAATAGTTAATTTTCATACAGTCAAATGTTAACAATAAAAAAGTGGAAAGTAAAGGGTGTACGAAGCTTTGTAAATAATTGGGCAGTTGATTATGGCCTCTTTAAACAAGGAGATAAAAGCCCTTGGAGTCTGTGTTCTAAAATTATTGTATTGCCACCATCACCCACATCTATCAAGCTACATTTTGAAACTCTCCATAAAGAAATTACAGAACAAAATATTATGGTAAGAAAATGACTCATTTTTAATGGTAAAAGGTAGATGAGAGTCAAATGAATTTGCTTTGTAAATTTGTAAAACCATTAATAATGCTACAGAAGTTTTGAAATTTCTCAAGTGCTGGCTGGCTAAGCGATCAAAATCAGTTTTATATAAAGAGTTCATAAAAGAAGTTATAACATTTAAAAACCTTCCAGCTTGTCTTAAGATTTCAATAATGAAAAAAAAGCTTAAAACTTAAGATTTGCAAGGGGGAATGCCGTTAAAAATAAAATTTTAAAAAGGAGTACCCATATTTCTGATAAACTTTGCAATGACATTTATAACTTTGGCTACATCTCAATTTCTCTAAATTATCGCACGTTTTCCGAAAGAGAAGGAGAAGCATGAGGAACTTTTAAATTAAGAAATATACCAGAAAGAGCTAAAGGTACTGATGTTTGTGAAGTTGTAATCAATGAACTGAAAGTAAGGGTTACTCATAAAGAAGTATACACTTCCCAGGCGCTATAAAACAGAAATAGTCAAAGATAGGCACCACTTCAACGAACCGTAAGGTAGATGTACTTTTGAAAGAAAAGTTTGCGTCTAGCCCCTGACAGAAGTGAAGTAGGCAATAGTGGGAATGCCATGTGACTAATCAGCACCTGTATCCATGTTCTTTGGGGGGACCTTTTCCAGTAGCCCCTTAACATTTTGTGATTTTTTTGCTTACAAGGTCCCCAAGGCTTAGGGGCCCAGTATCATTGACATGGCTGATACAGTGGTAACTACACCCCTGTCGAAATGGCGGCATCTACAGTGGATGAGGCTTTTTTGTGTTCTTGAAACTAGCAAAATGGAATTCACAATTGCTGTACAACAGCATTTTCGATGAAGATTCGAAAAAGAACCTCCTACTAGAAAATCTATCTAACAATGGTATGAAAAATTAATACTATCGGATGTTTGAGCAAAAGTCCTGGACCAAGCTGAAACAACATATCATAGTCCCTATCGATGGAATTGATACCTTAATACACTTTTGGGCAGAAAGGGATTACCGGCTCACTGTGTCGTGTGACTAAGGGTTCGCCCATAGAACATCTGTAACTGTCTCTAACAAAACTTAAAATAGTCCCATACAATTCTGTTACAGGTTACATTCAATATCTTACATTGTTTTTAATTTATAGTGCATCAAAACTGTATACTTTTTTATGAATCACCCTGTATTCAGAATAGAATTAAATACTATTTCCGTTACGACAAATGGAGATTATAATATGACTGAACAAAATATACTATAAATAGGTTTTGTTAAGTTGGCCATTCAATAATAGGTTTTTATTACATTATTCAACAGTAAGTACAGTGAAAATTCATCTGAGCTCCTTCTATAATAGTCCTTTGGGGGAATTCCTGTTCTTTAAAAATTATTTTATTATAAAACTCCGCTTCGAAGAAGAGAACGTGATTGTGTTAATTGAGAATACTACATATAGTCTAGGTTTTTAGTTTAGAGAGAGATATATATATAAGAGAGAGATTGGATAGACTGTAATCGGAGCAGAGATTAATCAAATTGAAAGTGAATCGCGGATATTTAATATTTGATAATTGAATTACTTAAGGTGACGAATTGTCACTGGGATTAAATCTCGAGTAAATAGCAAGAAGTCAAAGTGATCACCTTGAGTAAATATGATTAGTATTACATTTTTTTGTATCTCGCTTGCCTCGTTTATTGTCTGCATAGTGACTAATTGGAGGCATCTCTTAAAATGAATCGATTGAATTTGTGTGGTGATTAATATTGTGAATAAATTAGATTATTTTGTTGAACTATGCGGCTAGTGTTTTTTCCAATCCTCCTACACCTTTAGGCACGCAGGCGAGACCATTAAAGTACTATGTACATGAGATTTTTTTTTATCAAATCAAATTTTATAGTTGCATTATATGACTTGCATAAAAGACAATTCAACTAAATTTTAAGTGATGATGATTGCGAATATAATATTCTTTTAATGTGCAATAATGTACGTTGCTGAGTCAAGCTACATGTCTGAAAGAAAATAAATAAACTAAGAATCGAAAACTAAAATCAAATTATCAAAACTGACTTATTGACCATTAGCAAAAGCAAGTATTTCTTCATTAGATTCAACGCCAGGATATTGCACAGTAAAATTAATGAAAGACACTGAGTGAAAGTGCCTTTTCAACAAATTTTGGAGTCGATGTTTCGAGTCTTCCCGTTTGTGGAGTATGGAAGTTTGAGAAAAGGTACCTGTTCAGTGCATTCGTATCATTTGATCGAAGTTCAGTATTACGAGATCCATTGTCTAAACCTGTGCGTGGATTAAAAGAGCAACACTATTAAGCAATCAGTCAATTAATTAACCTCATTTTTCGTCTTCAATTACTGAATTGAGATTGAGAGTCCAAACTAATAAT